>VUQG01023650.1:0-15122 GCA_015106755.1 Etia nguti
GAAATCGCACATTTTGTGCCAAATTCCTATCAAACAGAAATGAGTAAATCCTGCAGGATGTGGGATGTTAAATATTCACAGTCTGTGTGCCCATTGTAACCTTCTGATTACATCTGAAACATGGATGTATCACCATCCTGCTCATGTTACAGGACATCTGCTGCTTGTTACTGTTTACACCAGCAGGTGGCAGCAAAGATCTACAGAAAACTACTAACAATGCAATCATTACTAAACTCTACTGTTAATTCACTACTACTACTACTGCTGGGAGCACTACAACATACATGTTTTCTCAATCTTTGCTGTGAACATTACAAACAAACAGCTGCTCAGGTACAAATCGAGTCACTATCAGCCGCACTGTCACTGCAGTGCAGAGCTTCGATGTTTAGGGTTCACTGGCTCCTGCTGTGAGTGAAGACCTGATTAACTGTTACATGCAATCCACTGCTAACAGTCAGTTCTACTCAACAATCAGATCTCCTGTGAGCAACAATATGCTACAAACCACGGTGATCGCACTGAACTTAGAGTCAACAACTAACGTGTCTTTGGACCGTGGGAGGAGGTCCACACAGGTACAGGGAGAACGTGGGAGCTTCACACAGGAAGACCAGGACATCTGAACCTTCCTGAATCCTTCCTTCATTCCTGCTTACCTTGTGTGGGAGTGATGCAGGATGGTTTTCGACTATCAGCCTCTTGAGGTAGTGCACCCACAGTCGCTTCTCCTCCTGATTCTTTGTCTGCAGAACAAAAAAAAACAGGAACCAGATACAAACAGTGAGGTCACTGCATCTGAGATCATAAAACAGGAAATCTCAGGTATGATTTGGACCCAGATTTGGGGCAGAGACTCGAGCTTTCCCTCACCTGGACTACGTGCTGCTGTTTGGGAATGGTCTGGTCGGACACTCGGAAGCACAGTGGGTCCTTCAGATTCTCCACCAGCAGGAGATTACAGCACTGCAGGTGGAGGAGCAGACACAGAGATAAGCGTGAGAAACCCTGAAGGTCAGAGTATCGCTGCCGGGTCAGTCATGGCGATGAGCCTCTGATTCCTGGCAGTCAGCTGGGAGCTCACATGTGTGTTTGTTGTGCTGCGGGAGTGCAGACACGACCCACGACGGCCTCAAATGTGTCGTTACTTACAAAAATATGTGTGCTGTAGACAAACTGCTCCATCCTCTTCTTGGCAATCAGCAGCATTTTATCGAACAGGAAGAACGCTCTCTCCTTCTTCACCCTGTGGACTTTAAAGGAACCTTCAAGAACCAGCTCGCCAAACCCGCTGAGGTCCGGCCCAGTCCAGTTCACCAGCAGGGACTCGATTTCCTGGAGAGAGACATCGGTGAAAGGTCACAGGCTAACCATAGTGGAGTGAACCCGACCTAAACCTGCTGGTCTGCACTGATCCTTCATCTTCAGAAAGGTTCTTTGGAAAAGCACAGTGTTCTGTAGAGAACCACTAAGCACCTTTAAAGAGCTGCATCCAGATCACTCTGATCCAGTTTTCTCAAAAAGCCTGCGTGGGTCACAAAGTTCTCAGTGCTGAAGGCAACTGAACTTCTTTAAGTTCTCAAAGATGTTTCACCTCACACCTGAAAGGCTTCATCAGTTCTAAAAGCCGATGGGGGGGTCCCAGCTATGCAACATCTAGCTAGGTAACATGCTAACCAAGCTAACTCGCTAACTAGCATCAACTTGCTAGTGTTTGCGCTCCACTTCCTCGGCTAAACCTAGTCACAAATAGGTCAAAAACCCATGCTAATGATGAAACTTGCAAATATGGAGTCCACAAACTCATATGGTAGCCGTGTCCATCTTTGATATACAGTCTTTGTTAATAACTGCTGAATAGTAGCTTGTAGGTGGAGCAAAGATGTCCAAGTCGTTCTACATCTTGGGCCACATACCGGTGGACCGGACTAGTGAAACGTCCTCCTTCTGTCAGTGTAAACTGAAATATCGTCATATAAGAAAAAGACAAGTAACTTCAACAGTACATCTCAGATTTCTCAGATAAAAAAATCTGTCAGCATGGTTCTTTGGGCTGTAGGGAATAAATGTGTCATTGAATCTTTTTATTGTGGACTCGTCATAAAAAGCTGAACTTTCTGTAACAGATCATGAAAAACAGGAACTTTCATGTAACTTAATTACTTTGGAGTAATTAAGTAGAGCCATCTAGTGGGCCAGTTCAGAGTCTTTGCTGGGCCGATTCTGGGCCCCGGGCCTTATGTTTCTCAGCAGCTCTTTTCATGTTGTGGTGCTGCATCATCATCATTACCTGCAGCCGCACAGCGTGCTCCTGTTTCCTCTTCATGTCGTTGATGTACCAGGCGACTGCTGTCATGGTGATGATGGCGTCCTCCACGACCTCATATCCGGGCTTGCTCTTATCAAAGTGCTTAGAAAGTTCCTGAAACGAGACGAGACCGGCACATAAAAGACAGCTCCGGCAGTCAGGAGCATCTCATAGTCTCGCTCTGAGATCCTTCTGTATTCCCCGCTCTGAGTCTCTGCCTGCTGAGGCGAAAACACAGACGGGGATTTCTCCGAGCCTCAGATAAACTGTGGTTTGTGTCCTCGTAGCTTTTACTCAATTTGCTTTGACATCTTTGAGACCACCGGAACAGACAAGAAACGTCATTAACCCTTAAACTGCCTCCGAAGCACCTCACCATGTGGCTCTGTGGCACAACGGATAGCGCGTTGGACTTCTAGCAAGTCCACCAGGAGGGATTTCAAAGGTTGTGGGTTTAAGTCCCACCACAGTCGTGCTAATAAGCTGGATAGAGCTGTCATACACACAGGGCTAGAGTGGCTGCTTCTAACCCTCCAGCACAGGGTTACTTAACATCTGTTTATTTAGCAGAGGTTTTAAATGACTGTGGGAAAATCTGACCAGCCGTGGAGCAAATATTCAGAGGTACTCTGTTATAGTCAGGAAGTACATTTAAATGGAACATAAGTATCCTGATTGTTTTAGTGGTAATTTTTTTTCAATAAACGAATTAAATGATTAATTCCTTCAAATTGACCATCCAGCATGTGGCGGTCAGCGTGTCCTGAGTGTCTGTTGGAGCCTCTGAGTGATCAGCGAGAGCAGAGATGTGTTAAATCCGGCTGGAGGATCAGCAGGAGGTCAGGCCAGAGATGACCTGAAGCTGAAGATCAGCCAGATTTCATCCCGGTTTTCTGTGTTCATGGAGCTGTTCTGTGAGCTCTGGAGGACAAAAGCATCGCTTCCCTGTGAGAGGCAGCGGACTGGAAGTACAAGTAGCTCAGAGTATGCGTGCAGTTACATTCCACTGGACCCTGAAGCATGTTAGCATAAATCAAAGAAACAGCAGTTCATCACAGAATGAACTGAAGCGGCAGCAGCTGAGGATTCTGGGAAAATCCCAGCTCGGATCCAAACACGTGTTTGACCGATGTTTAAACTGGCCGCCGTCACCAGAGCGGCAGCGGCAAATCCTGCAGACCAACGAGCGAGAACAAAGAGCAGCTTCAGCTGTGTCATCCTCCCGCCCGCTCCCAGAGCTGGGCTTGGACCGGGACCAGTGAGGAGACTCTGCACGTTCACTGGGAAAGCCGTTCCTGCTTCACGGAGCAGACGATTGAATGAGAAGGCCTCTGCGGCGCCTCAGCATCACACCGTAGGACCTCCTTTAAAGTACGCTCTGTGTGAACAGACGTGATGAACCCTTCCCGCCTCATCCAGGTGTTTGTGCGTCATGTTAAACATCTGGAGCACAAGTCTCCATTCAGCCAGACTTGATTATTAACGATGGGAATTTGGCACAAGAACAAACGATTCTGCTCCTAAACTGGACCGCTTCAGCTTGTTTCCATCATTTTATTTGTTTGGATTCTACTCCAGTATTTCTGCATGTTCACAATAATACACACAATGATACTGCAGTACCAGGTGGTATCTGATGCAGAATCTGGCACCTGCACAATTATAGGTTATAATGTATTCGTGTGCACACAGATTTACACACATGCGTATAAATATTTCATAAAGGAGACATTAGAATTTGTGGGTTTATTTTGTGCTGAGACTCGTCTGTTTCAAAGTCAGAATCAAACGTCTGCTGAGCTGCTTCTTCTCAGAATAATGAGAACAACGTGCAGCACGACGAAGGCTAGCCTGCAATTCGCTATCGTATGATTTAACGGAGTCACCGTTTCCTGGTGCTGACTGTGGCACAAACGGGCTCCAGCATCTGTTTGGTGTTTGTGCCAAAACTGACTCAACATAGAAAATGGAAAGCAGAGCTTGCGACTGATCGACGAGTCTTCCTGTCCCGTTAACTCAAGTCAGCTGGCTTTACTTCTTCTACACGCTGAAATCAGATAAGTCGAATTTTAAGGCAGCTGTAATTTCAAACTTCAACCAAAGATTTAGTTTGGAACGTAAACCTGCAGCACTGAACCTCCGGGTGACAGCCTGTCTCCAGTCGATCGGTCTCACACAGAGGGACAGCTGTGGCTCGGGTGGTCCAGCGGGTTGTCCACCAGCTGGATCCCAGCTCCTCCAATCTGCCGGAAGCGCTTTGAGTGCTTATCTTGTGTACGAGGGTCCTGTATAAGTACTTGTTCATTCACCATGAAAACAATAACTATGATCTAGTTCATAAACACAGTTCAGTCCCTCTGAGTCAGTCTGCACTGATGAGCACAGCTCGGCTGAGTGCGCCTCTTTGCACTGACGAGGCGACTCGCTGACTGTCCTCCCGTCGTGCTCCTGTGTATGTTCTGCAGTTAGATGGCCGCCTTGCAGTTTCAGATCTCTGCGTTCTGCACAGACTCTGAATTTAAGTAATTAATGCAAATTTCTGTGCGTGCAGACAGCAACGGATTCACGGTTTAGTGTGTCATGAGACTCCTGATGTATCAGCAGAAGTATAACCGCACTTCACTGAAGCACAGACGGTAAAGGACCTGTGGTCAGAGGACGGCACAAGGCCTTCTCCTGTAACAGAGCAGCTGCAGAGCGGAAAGAGACGTTTAGGCACTGAGATGATGTCAGAGTTTATCCTAGTTTTATTGGTCCTGGGAAAAACCCCATACATGTGGCCCAGGACACACTGCATCGCTGCGCCGCTCATCTTTAAAGATGCGACGCGCTGAGAGGTCTGAGCCCGACCCTCTGTTTAATGACAGGAGACAGACCTGTTGTCTGGACAACAAAGCTTTACGAGGACCAATCAGCTTCCTGAGGGAACCAGAGTCACATCATTACGGACGCTTGGTCCTTAGGACGTGTTACCTGTGGAAGCAGGCGGTAACTCATCTAGGTATTATGTGGCTATAAAAACAGCATTTCATCACCTGTAGTATCAGGTAGTACTGAAGTCATTTATGCTGTACTAAAGCTAGTATTTGAGATTTTGAGATACTACTCAACTACTAGAATTTGAGGCGTTAGGATGTACTTGCAGGTGGTACCTGACCAAGTATCTGAGAGTTTTCTCGCCACACTTCAGGACTTAGTAAAGGGCTATCATGTGTGCGCTATTTGATGGCATTTAAAGTGTCACCTGTGGTAGCAGGAGGTATTTGAGGTTCTATATGCAGTATTCATTAGTACAACCTGTAGTGGTATTTGCATTGGGCTGTTTTTGAGGTGCTATGTCCAACATCTGATAGTATTTGGAGTTTAACTTGTATATCTGGAGGTATTTCAAGTTCCGGATGCAGTATTTGGTAGTATTTGCAATATAACTTGTAGTATTAGGTGGTATGAAGGGTCACCTGTAGCAGCAGGTGGTATTTGAGGATCCTCTGCACTGGTTTGAGCAGGTACGTCTCCAGTGGTAAGGAGTGGCTCAGGGTCGTCTGCCTCTCCTGGAAGAAATGAACCAGACTTTCGTTCTTCATGCACTCCCTCAGCACGGCCACCGAGCTGTGGACACAGAGCAGCAGAGATGGCGTTAATCATTAAAACCGGCTTTTCAGTCACAATAAATTCTCTTCTCACTTAGCAGGAAGCCAAACAGCAAGCCCCAAAACAAGTCGATGGATATCCAGGTCAAGTTACAGGCATCCACAGAGTTCAGCCGTCACCTCGTAGCATACAGTAAAAGCACGGGGAGGGAACTTTAACGGGAGGAACAAAGAGATGAGTTGGGGTGGAGGAAGGCCAGAAGACGATGGAGCTGCAGGAGGTGAGAGGGATGTCCTCAGCTCTGACCGTTCATCAGAGGAGGAGGTGAAGAAATGATGCAGGGAAGGAGGAAGAAGAAGACAGATGGAGGCGATTATGACAAACTAAAGAGCAAAAGGACTCCACAGCTGTTTGGAGCTTTGACAAACATTCATTACAAGTTTATAGAAGAACGAGAGAAACTGACGAGGTTAGAGAGAAAGAAAAGATTCTGACAGAAAGGTTCTGGATCCAGTTCACCAACATTCATCACAATCTGAACAAAGAGCGGACGAGGAGGGAGGGAGGTCCACACGTCCACGATGATGAGACAGAAAGAGAAGACAACAAAGAGTTTAAGGAAGGGAAAAAATTAAAAGATAGGAAGTTAAAAATGTGTCCATATTATGAAGAAAGAAGCGACAGGAGAGAAGACGGGGATGGTGGGGGTGGTGAAAGAGGATGATGGAGGACAGTGGAGACTCAGCTGTCAGGTCCTCTGACAGGCATTCATCACAGTTTGAAGCCAAAGAATGTTGGACACTGGTGGTGAGACTGGAGGGAAGGAGGGAAGGGAAGAAGAAGAAGGAGGGATGAGGAATTAGGGGGCCGAAGAGGATGGGAGGAAGGAGGTCAAGGTAACGATGGGGACGGAGGGAGAGATGAGGCTCCATTTCTCCACAGGAAAGAGGGGGGATTCGGAGCAGTGCTAATATCTTCTGCAGACATCAGTGAAGCGCAGAGTCTGAAACGAGCTTTAAAACACAGCAGCTCATCTGTTTCTTCCTCACAGTGCCCTAAAAACCACAACAGGTGATACAAACCAGAATATCGACGAGATAATTAAAGAGTTTTAATCTGCAAACTCTCACAGCTGAAATGCTAAACACAATTTACTGCCCCGTGCAAAAAGGAACTTTACAGGTTCTCAGTCTAATCTAATCAAACATGTGGCGTCATCAGGGAGGCGTCTGATAGCCCCAAATTCATCCTGCAGCCAGACAAAGATTACCTTCAACCGCAGAAACATGTTCATACCAACCAAAAGAGCCTGTGGTACCGGCACTTTCCAAACCAAACCAGGCACACATTTATCTACAACCTATCAGGTATGTTGTAGCAGCTGAACCCACGCACCACCCAAAGAGTCCTGCAGCAGCACTGGATGGCCAGCAGGGCCATCAAAGGGGTGTAACGTAGTTAATAGGATGTTTTCGGACCCTCAGAATGGTGTGCCTACTTTTTGTGCATGACGGGGTTCTTCTGGCCTCATGCTGGGGTGGTTTGGAGCAGAGCGTCAAGCAGCAGAATCTCTAAAACTGATGGAAAGGTGGAACATGAGACAGACCGGAAGATCGAGGCATCAGCAGCGATGCTGACGCTGTACTGGGCTGTTGCGGTGAACAGAGTGAAGCTTTCTGTTTCCAGTCAGAATTAGTTAATCAGTGTCAGATCAACTGCTGATGATGTCTGCTCTGTCTCTGCGGGTTTAAGCCCAGACAATAAACATAAATCACTTTTACTCAAACAGAAACCATCCAATGAGCAGCAGTTTTGCAGACAGAGAGGCCTTGCTGATGAGCAAGGTCAGAGGTCCGACTGATTCCAGCTGGCAGGGAGCCAACCCGGAGGTGGACGGGTTCTAAAAGCAGACAGCCACGCGGTTCCACCGTGGTCACCAAGGCCGCAGCCTGAACAGACTTACCAAACCCGGACATCAAGGACTGGAAGCATGGTCTGATAAAGCTCTGTTCTGCTCAGCCAGATCATGGATGGATCGACCCAAATACCCCGACTGCCACATTTTGGACCCTACAATGCCAACAGGCAGAGTGCAAACATTTAACACCAGAGTTTACCACCCGGCTTCTTTCTATAGAAAATGTCTAATGTCTCAAATAAAAGTCAGACTGGTTCTGTGGACAGTGACTTATTCTCCACTGACCTCCAACATCAGCAGAACAGCTTCCGGCTGTGGTCCCATGTTTTGGGGAGTCTGTGAATCATATTCACAGAGTGAGGCCCAGCACAGGATCAGTGTGTTGCTCCTAAAAAGGTGCTCAGGTGATTTTAAGGCATTCGTTTGGTATCCTCACGGCACAAACCAGGTAAGGCCTTTGGGCTTATGTCACAGAAATCTGCTTGTCCAACCACACTGAAAGGCTAATGTATCACTGTAAGGGGGTAAAATGTCAATGTTTGGACAGCCTATCCATATATCTATCCATCTGTCCATCCAACCATCCCTCCATCCATTGATCTGTCCATCCGTCATCCATCCGTCATCCATCCGTCTTCCATCTGTCATCCATCTGTCCATCCATCCAAGTGACTTCTTCAGTCTCAGCTGACTGCAGCTACAGCCCATTGTTCATTCAGTGGTGCTAGTTTCAGTCATTGTGCAAATGTCCTGTTTACAAGGTTATAACCTGCAGTCAGCTGAGACTGAAGAAGTCACCTGATGATGATGAGACGTTTCTCCCACTGAAAACATCCAGATGAACAGAATCAACTTTTGGGGATTTACGTACCTGGATGATTGAGCATGCATTGTAGTTTGGTCTCAGATACGCCACATTTCAACAGTCACCTGCAGAGTTTCTGAGCTTATATATAACTGAGACATGCTAGCAAAACAGCATTGTTTGTTGCCATGGAGGTTTTAAAATGATGTGGTATATTAATGTAGAGCATCTGTAAACGTCACAGAAATAAAAGGCTTAAAGAAGAGTAACCTTTCACAATTGTACTATAATGAAACCTGCAGCTGCTGGGACAACAAAAGTGACAAACGTTACGGTTCATAGAAAATGTCACAGACTGAAAAGCCCAAAAATCAGGGCCCAAATTTTCTGTATACATAAAGAAATGAAGCTGTAATCTGTCACCTCAGACTGAAGGAAGCCAACTTCAGCCTCAGATAAACACTCAGCTCTGCATGGAGAATTTAAAGCATATGGCAGATATGAAAAAAGTACACCAGAGACATGCCTAGAAATTGCGTTTGGCAAGATTCCCATCAAATCATCCACTGGAACACACCCGAGGACTTCCTTCAGCCCAAACTTCCACAGAGTCTCCAGGGGTCAGTGTGTTTCACCTCGTGTCATACGGATGCTCGGAGCAGATATGAGGAAAGTAGCTGTGACACACAGAAATCAGTACAACAGCTCACTGCCGTCACATTTTCACAGACTGCAGATAATCGCAGCCGCTCCCCCGAGCCTGAAGTCATCTCCACCAATCAGAGGTAACAAAACACCAACCTGCAATCTGCACAGCCAATCAAAACACTATCAACCTCTTAAACTCTGTCCCACACGTCCGTCTACCTGTAAGCTTTGTTTGCATTGGGATAAAACGGACGATTATTTGTCCAGATGAGTTTTCCACAGATATCCTGGACTCTACACTGAAGATCTGCTTATTCCAACTACCTGCTCTGACTACCGTGTCCGGAAGTGCACTGGGGCAGAAAGACTCCAGCTATCCAGAAGATTTGAACACAGGACCATCTTTAAAGTCCGGCAGTTAAGCTGGGCAGTCCTGCCGTGCTGTGATGGGGAAGGAGATGAAGGCTCGAACATAAACCCAGTAACCTGCTCTGTTTCCCAGACTTTCGCTTTCATGTGTGTTGAGTCTGATCATTCCTGGAACATTTCTCTGCTCTGTTAAAAGTTGGCTTTAATCAGGGGACCCCCTGCCAGCCTCCGAAGCCCGCTGGCTCTACAGCTCATCAATTTACAGCATTACAAACTGCGCTTGCATCCAAGTGGAGTTTAACAGCATAAATCACCTCAGCATCTGTCTGTGTTCTCCCCGTGGAGCTACCTACTGAGATTACATCCACATCTGTTCAAATCATTCTGCTGGCAGCCCGTTTCATGATACATGCACAGTGTTATGATATTATGAAAGACAAATATCTCCTTCGGTTTTGCTGCTGATGGTTTCCGGTGGCAGAGAAGCTGCGTTCCTGGAGTCGATCTGTTGTTTGGTGCGTTTTAATTTTCGTAGAGGATACCCGGGCAAACAAAGCCTCTCGTCTCGTGTTCCCAGCGGAGCGACAGCAGAGTTCAGAAACCTGCAATCCAGCACATTTCCCTCCAAATCTGACCCAGCGGATCACTGTGGAAAAATGCAGAGCAGGGGCAGACAGAGACCGAAAGTCTGCTCCTCTGGTGATCACATTACTGCGAGTTTGCTGAACGCTCGGAGCTAAAATATCACACAGGGCTGATTCTGGCTAGTAAGACAAAAATTCTGACCCAATACCGAAAGAGATTTAAAGCAGCAGAAAGTTTGGTTCCAGATCTTTCGGTCACAACCCCTGTCCTGATGGCTGCTGCACACGCAGGTGGCTTGGAGGCCTAGGCCCCCGTGGGACACAGCGAGATGACCACATGAGTGAAAAATGGTTTCGGACATCTCTGAGAAGCTGAGGCTTGCAGGGAGCTCCAGTCTCTGATAGCAGGGATGAAACAGCGGAGGAGCGATGTGCTGGAGAGCTGATTCGCAGCACCACCTGAAGAACTTCCACTGATGTCCTGGTACCTTCATGGACCTTCAGCAGTCTGTAAAGTCCAAACCTTTAGTCTTCTGTTTCAGAACCGCAGCACCCAGAGCACCACAGCATGCTCTCCCCTGCAGCGATGCCTCCAGCACCCTCAGCCAGAATAAACCCTGATGAACTCTGACTTACTCTGATTACTTTTAACCTCTTTACAGCTGGGGTTAGGCTCGCATCCACCCCTTCATCGAGCAGAAGGATATGAAGAGGATTCATCTGACAGGAAGCTTGTTCCTGTTCTGACCCAACCCCTGAGGTTCACTGACATCTTTATTCTCACGTCTGCTGACTGACGGTGGCCGGCACACTCTGCCCATCCACATCAGACTTAAATATCTTCTCATGACCTCTTTTTAGGAATATCTACATGATCCCCTGACATGTGTTGCATGTATATATGCTGTTCAGCAATCTGTCAGCGTTTTCACGTTATTTCCTGTCCACGTGCAGTAACAAACAGTGACACACAAAGTTTTTCATGTGTTGGGTTTGCTGAAAGATTCCTGTGTTTCAGGCTGGGAAAAAGTACATTTGGCACCAGTGAGCATCCTAACACGCAGCAGCTGAATAAATCAGCAGTTGGAGCTGAGAGAGGGTCCAGCAGAAGAAGCAGCGATGCAGCTCTAAAAGCTGGAGACGCGCTGACAGAGAGAGAGTTTCTGGGTTTGGTGGTCTGAAAGCATTTGACCTACTTATTTTTATTGGTGTTTAATGGAGCTTTAAGGAGGCGACAGGCAGATAGAGTGAGCCGAGCGAGGTGAAGGAGGGGTCGCCTTCCAGCCCGGCAGACTCAGTACGTGCCGAAAGGGTTTAAACACACACGGAGGCACGTATAGACGCCGATGAAGGCTTTTACTGTGCATGTATGCAGTGATTTAAGTGCATCAACATGCAGGCAGATGGAAGCTGGGCAGAGATCCAGGCAGGCCGAGTGCAGTCGGTCAGACCAGTGGAGAGAAGATGTGCGTGAGATCAACAGCGATTCTGTTTGACTCTGCAGAGAATAAAAGACAAAAGCGACAAAGAGGCCGTCGACACAGACAGCATCACACACGCAGTGAAAGCACAACAGGGTAACCCTGCTCTCTGTGCTGGAGGCGTCTCGTTCACATCTATCACCAATTCACAGCCACACGGAGCTCTCAGATCTCTGCATTCTTATTACTTCATACTTCACTAAAAGCAACAAGCAAAATAAATCTGACTTTTATTCAGCGTATCGTGCCACACATAGCTCTGCACACTGTGACAGAGACTGTCACACGCAGCTGGTTAACGTAGGCGCGTGCTTTGCTTGAAGCTGGATCAGTGGATTTTTCACCACATTAACCATCAGCTCAAGTTACAACTGTGAAGTCTTGTGATCTGCTTCATTTGTGATGAGCATGCAGAGTTTCCCAGTTACATTAAAACTGCCTGAATAATGCCGTGGAGGCTAGGCTAACGCTAACAGGCTTACTGTCAGGCAAAAGTGATGGCTGGTAACAGACGGCTGAAAGCTCTTAACAGGATGAAGAAACAAAAGATGAGCAGACGTATTTGCAGGAGAAGAGACAAACAGTAAATATATCAAACTATTAGAACTTCACGCTCATGCTTGTTGTATTTGTCCTGTTGCTAGGTGGTTGCCAAGCAACCTGGTGGTATAATTGTATAATTCAACTCTTGTGGATCTAAATAAATGCTAAAAAAAAGAAGATTTTCTAAGGTGTCACGGAGGCATAATGGCTAAAAACCCATGTGTCAGGTCTGGTTTTTTTCATAATGTTGCAGGAGACAGAGTTCATGTTTCACACTGAGATTGTGTTAGTTTGTGTTTGAACGCTGAAACACAAAAGCACAGAGTTTATATTTTATTCTAAATTTTGGCACTGATTTTCTCCCTGCAGATCGATCTCAGATCTATCCACACATCCGATATCGATCTCCTCAGTGCTAAGAGCAGTTATCGGTCATGAGTGTTGGCCGTGATAGGGGTGTAACACTTGTGATACTGAGACGTGGGTTTGAAGGAGTTTTTAAACTTAAAGTCCAGGTTTTGGTGATATTTTTCTGCTCTGATGATTTTCAGATGTTCTCCAAACTTCTGCAGCTCCAACATATTTTGAGTTACAGAAAAAGATGATTTGTTAGGCACAGTTTGGTCGTCGCTGTTTGTTTCACTCTCTTCAGGCAGCTTAACCAGAGCTTCACAGATAAAAGCATTTTTCCTCGATGAAGGCGAGAGGAGAAGGAATGTTGGTAACACTTTATAACATGACCTGCGAAAAGGGCGCAAGTACCCTGTACTTACGTGCATTTTGCAGGAAACAATGAAACAAGTACACAGTAAGTACCTGGTACTTTCTGGGGCACAGGTTACGAGTTACGGAGTGACTAAGGTGCAAGTACCCTGTACTTACGTGCAATTTGCAGGAACATAGAGGGTACATAAGATGTAAGATGGGGAAATATTGTTTGTTTTTTCGAGAAATTTACCATGAAATAACCCAGCACCTAAAATTACTTATTTAATTTTATGTTATTTCATTGTTTCCTGTACAAAACTTGTTACATGAAATTGCACCTAATTACAAGCTACTTGTGCCTTATTCGCGGGTGCTACAATGTAATTGTTTTATTGTTCTGCTGTGGGCAGAAGAAGAACATGCTGAAATATTATAAATCTAGCTGAGGACAGCTCCTCTGAGTGCTTTTCAGCCTGTGACAGCTGATGTTTCATCAATCAGAAGCCCAGCAGCATGTCTGAAGCAACAGTTGGAGTTAAACTCTGCTCTGTCCCGAATCTTTATTTTATTTGTGCCTGACTCCAACATCTGCCATCATATCCTCTTTGTTTTCAGAGAACCACAATGGAAATGAGGTTATTACGCGGGACTCGGCGTCCATTCATCTTCATCAAACACATCTGCATTTTTTTTTTTAAATGTGGAACTTCAAAAGGTTGAGAGTAAAAAATGGTGCATGAGTGTTTTCATTTCTTTAAAAGAGGATCCAGCGTTGAAATTCATTTGAATCAGAATCAAAAGCAACATGTTGGTTTTGTGACAACACAAAGAGACTCAAAGATGTGAAAGACTGAAGCCAAACTCTCTGTGAGGGCCTCGTCGAGCCTCAGACAGCAGATCTGAGGCCATTTTTAGACAGCTGGGATATCGTGGCCGCTCAGACTTTGGTTTTAGGGTCCAGGCAAATCAGAAAGACGTCAGTACGGCAAGATGAGGATACAGCTCAGGCTGTCGTCCACGGAGCAGACCCCTCAGCACCAACGCTTGCACACATTTACCCTGGTCATAAATCAGCATCAGAGCGAACTCGACAGCGGTCTGTTTATCAGGAACAGGCCAGAGAAAAATTTTTCTCACTGATGTCGTTCAAACTTTAAAGTTTTTAGCATCCAAATCTGTGAAAAACACGAACGTAAAAGAGTCCAGGAAGGAAAAGCTTTCTGTCATTGAATATATCAGCCTGAGGCTTCACTTATCTGAGCGTGGACAACAACACACTGAAGCAGTGAGAAGTGAGCAGGACTTCCTGTTTATACTTCCTCCTTTATCTTTCTTGACTCCTCTTGTCTCCACAAAGGAGGTCATGTGATCTGTTACTCAAAAAGTTGTAGAGAAACTTTCTAAACTCAAAGGTCTTCAGTCGACCCGGATCTGGAAGCAGGACTGTTTAGAAGCTTTCAAACCAAAAAAAGATTCACAGAGGAATCAGGATCCAGATCTCCATCTGAGCCCGGGATCCAGCTCAGAGTCTGGGAATCCACTCCTAAAAGGAAACTCTGTGTGTGTGTCTGTGTGTGTGTAGGCTGGAGAACAATGGGGGCAAAGCATCAATATGTGTGGACAGGTATTAACATGGGGACCAAAATCCCGTCCCCATGAGTTTGAAGGCATTTTTGAGACTCAAAATGTGGTTTTAGTGACAGGGTTACAGTTAGATTATGGTTAGGTTTAGGGGAAGGGTTAGGCATTCATTTTTGATGGTTAGGGTAAGCAGACTAGACTAACTTTTTGCCACGGTTGCACTGGTGCGCCTAACATTTTTTCTTAGGTGCACCCAAATTTTTCAACCTATCGCTTAACACCGCAGCTTTACATGTTCACTTTTTTTAAATTGCTGTCCATACAGACAATATTGATGTGTAAATGATTAACTAACAATCTTGTCAACACAAAGTTCTTTATTTGGAGCACAGCTCTGCAAGAAAGATAAGTTACCGTATTTTTCGGATTATAAGGCTCATTAAGCGAAACCAAACAGTCAGAAGTCAAACTTTACTCAACTCATTCTTCTTGCTTCCTCCACTTCCGTCCCATTGATTCATTAATGTTGAATTCTCTCACAGCTGCTCTATTCTCATGTTCTACTGCGTGACTGATAGAGTTT
>VUQG01023652.1:0-12312 GCA_015106755.1 Etia nguti
TCTCTGAATCGAGGAGGGGGCCTAAGGGTACATCTTTCACCATCTTACAATGCTGTGATTGCAGCCATTCCCCAACTCTCTGTGAATGGTACTCATGGCCATTGATCAGTGGGTTTTGGTCAGTGGTTGTTGATCAATGGTCATGAGAATTTGCATAATTAAGATTAAGGAACTGACCTCCCAGCCCATTGTTCCTTCAGTGGGCTGGTGTCAGTCATTATGCAAATGTACTGGTTATAAGATTGGGGAAACCTGCAGTCAGCTGAGACTAAAGAAGTCACTTGGATGAGTGACGAAACGTTTCTCCCACAAAACGCTACGTCCAGATGAACAGAATCAACTTTTGGAGATTTACTTTCCTGGATGATTGAGAATGCATCGAGACTCATTCTAA
This sequence comes from Etia nguti, assembly GCA_015106755.1. Classification (NCBI taxonomy): domain Eukaryota; kingdom Metazoa; phylum Chordata; class Actinopteri; order Cichliformes; family Cichlidae; genus Etia; species Etia nguti. The sequence continues at coordinate 395 of VUQG01023652.1, forward strand.
ATAATTTATATCATATTTAACCTAAAGTAATCCATCATATTCCATAAAATGAGGTGTTGTGTAGGTGTCTTGTGAGGACAACGTAGCCCTAAAACACAGCTTTTCATAAGCTCCATATAACAGACCTGCACCTTTATTTGTTTTAATAAAAAGTATTTTAAATATATCCATAAAATTAAAAATAAATTTTAAAAAAAAGGCCTGAACATTGTGCTACACAGTTAACTGTCAAAATCTACTGGGGGATTTAAAATATTGATTTAAAAAATGAAGTTGTGTATTATCGAAACAGCTCACTAAACTTTTTGCATTCAGTCAACCAAATGATTTCTTATACATGTAAATCTGATATTGCTGGTGGAGCCTCCACCCATTCAGCTTGCTTATTTTATTAACCCAGGCATGGTGACAGTTGACATCATTTATCTCCATTAAAGGGTTTCCTTGCTAACTTGCTAAAGGAGCTATTAATTTCTTCACCCTGCAGTCGAATTCCTCTACCACCAGTACTGGGTGTACCGAGTTCAAAAGTAATACATCACTGTAATCATTTTACCTAATGTGTTACATTACATTGTTTTAGTAATGCAATAATGTAACACATTACTGTACTAAATTCAGTAATCACATTACAGTTACAATTATGCTTCTACCTGCAATACAATGGCTCTATGGTTATCTGCACAAGAGGTGAACAGAAAGAACTAAAACTAATCAAACATTAAAAGATTTTTTATTGATTAGATGATAAATCCATTTTTACGTTCTCCATGACTGGGCTATTTGATGTTTCAAAGTGAATGTGCCTGGATATTAAGTTAAGTTATTGTTAGTGATTAAGTGATTAAATTAGTGATTAAGTTAGTTTCCTTCCAGATTTCCTTGCTTTCCTGTTTGATAATTTAGGAGAGATTTGCATATAAACATCTATTGTGTTTGTTTAGATTGCTTTGTTTACCTGACATTAGCAAGCGGTCCGGTGCTCTCGAAGTTAATTTTGGTTTCTGGTTCATCGCTGGATGACTTCCGAGTGTCAGAGTAAGAGGAAACACTGTTAAAACGGACCTTATAGCTCCTAGAAAAGAAGAAAAAAGCAGAGGCACGCACAGGCTTTTAACTCAAGGGACAAAAAATAATTACTTAAGTAAACATTAAAAACTGGATTGAGAGGTCAAACTCACTTCCTATCTTCTGTGTTTGTTGTTGGGTGGCACATTTCCATTAAGGCTGCTCCAAATTTCTACAACAAATAAAACAAAAAAGCAAACACATACAATTAGAAGTCTCTGCTGAGCTTGATAACTGACAAGTATTAAGTATTCATAAATACCTCTCCATTCTCAGGTGGGTCACCATTCCCAAATGTGCTGGTCACCACTAAAACCAGTGTTTCATGCTCCAGGTCCACAACATCGTAATCATCCATGGACATAACCTGCAGAGAAAAAGAGCATTGTACTGATAGAAGCTTAGAGACTTACATGGTGTAGTGTTTATCTCACTCTCGTTTCCTAGACACACACTCCAAATGACAGATGACTTGAGCGTGTAAATTAAGGCTGAACACATAGCCGCTGGCAGAGGAGGAGGTTGTAATGACCACTCTGTCCTCGCCTCTAACGAGATGATAATATGCTGCTGCCACACATTGAGCATCCATGATGCATACCACTCAGCATGATGGTGTTTGTCTGCCACGGGCCGCACTTGCATTTCACATGCATATGCGCTCAAAGACACACAACCAAAGGCGTGACGAGAAAGAAGGCTTTAGCCCCACAACAACCAAGATTTCCCCTAAGCGTTTGCATCTGCCCTGCGATCCATCAGCACACGCCCACTCACAGTGGCACACACCAGCACAAATCTTCATGCATGAATCTCCTTGTGTGATTGATCACACTGGGAAAACAGGAAGAGCAAATAAAGACAGGACTGGGAGGAAAAATCCCATAGTGTGTGTTTGACAGAAGCTTTTTTCTCTTATTTCTGTTTGGTTTTTGTATACAGATTTACACACCCAGCGGCACTGAAGGATTTTGTCTTAAAACTACTACCCTGTTCTATGCTTTAGTGGATAAATCTTGCCTCCAACCTGCGGCACTTTACTGCATGAGACAAGAGGAAAATGTAACAAAAGAATGGCTTTTTTTTCTTCAAACGTTTTGTCATCTATACTCAGCTGGCATCTGCTCAGCTTCATCAACCAGAGAGTGGGGTTGAGGGGAGGGGTGTCTTTCAGTTCCTCCTTTTTCAATTAGATATTAGAGCAGCGATACATAAGCTAGTTCTCAACCTTTGGAAATGATGATGCAAGTTGGGAGCAAGGGGTACCTTTGCGTCAAAGGCGTGCTTGAAGATTTCACAGAGCGTTTTGGCATAATCTTGCGACTTGCCCGTCTCTGTAGCAAACAGTATAGTGGCTTTAACCCTCTTGGCCATAGCTTGGCCCATGAGTTTCGCTGAAAACTTCACAGCCCTGCAGAGGTGAAGAGAAAGACAATGCAAATGAGATGCACCAAAGATAAAGACCAACTGAATTATAGAAAGAAAAAAAAAAGTTTCTCATTGAGCCTCTGAAATTAGTAATAGGCTGGTTCACTGTAGCAGGCAGCTACGGATGGATGACAGTTGTGATTACCTAGCTTGTCATCTCCTCAAGGCAATTATAATAATAGCAGAACACGCGCACAAGTGCATGTATACACAAACAAAACACTGACAAAATTCTGATTACTCCTTAAGGGGTTGATTGGATGAATTTCACTGCTGAGTACCCCAGCGTCTTTGTCATGTGTCTAACTTTTGTTTGCAAAGTGAATACCTGCTTAGCCTTAAATTAACAAATACAAATCATTTGTGATCTTTCACATTTAGAGTTACAATTTAGCTTTGACTCTCACAATGCAAAGACAAAAAAAGGGAAAACAAATCAATGATTAAGTAAAACCAAGCACACTTACTTGGCAAGCTTCTTGAATCCAATGGCTCTTTTCTTTGTGGGTGTCCCATTGACCCCTTTCCACACGTGGGTATTCCATGGATCAGGCTTTTGCATAGGAGAAAAACAATCATGATCTTAAGTTAAAGATATCTCATGCAATGAAGTATGTGGTATGTGGAATTATTTACTCATGATATGACCATCTCCCTCACCTGGTACTCAAAAGAAGGACTGAGGCGGTAGTTAAGCATTTCTTGATGGAAAACTGGCGTGATGCTTCCTGACATTGGAGGCACAATCCACACCCAGTCCCCAGGACAGCCACCTCGCACCCGAAACTCATTCTCCATGTGCTTCATGAAGGACTCTGTGGCTGAATGATGGTCTACTATGGTCACTTTGCATGTCTAAGAATAGGTAGCATAGATGGATGGATATGAATTATGTCACAAACAAAAAAGTGTATTATTATTATTCATGAGTGCATTAAAATGGATACACTGAATGCTTACAATGGTCAAGTGCTATTAACAAAAAAACAGCTACACATCTTGTAATAAACCAGTGTGTGGGGTATCAAGCTATAATTTGATCACAAATATCTAGTAATTTCTACGCCAACAAATTGTTATAAACATGACTTAACACACTTCACCATGGAATTTGCTCAGCAGTAGCCACTTTGAGTCCAAGATAACTATAGGCGCTGTTGTTCCAAGGAGCTGTCTACAAACTTTAAGAAGTTAAAAATCTAATTACTTCAAATCACAGATTTCAATACCTGGTAGCTGTGAAGGACAGCAATATTGATCTCCACGAGTGCCTGATCTTTCCAAAGGGAAGATGTCTTTCTGGTGTCTAGGGCCATTTTGTTTGCCACCTCCTATATAATACAGAAACAAAAAATAGCCTGACATACCTGAGACTGAAAATTTCGGTGACATAAACTTCAGTATTTCATTTCTGTGTAGAGTTGCTGTGCTGTGGTCATGCTGTACAGAAGCAAATGGCCCTCATCATCACTGCAAGCACAGACAAATCCAAAGCTGGCACCCATGTGCCCTGAAGTGCTCTTCATAATTGGACGACTCTGACTGAAATTTTCTTCACTTGTCAGAATAATGTGATACATGCAAAAATAGCAAACACTCTGGTCTCCCTAATTATATGTCACATATATATTTATACTGCATGCCCTAAAATAATTTGAATATCTGATTGTTCAATATTACAGAATAGGTTACAATTCAATTTGCCTATAGACTATAGACAAATATATTGGTAAACATATTTTGCACAATATCAAAAGTACCACTGTTTTTTTATATTAAAGGATTTGCAACAAAACATGGAGGAAGAAGAACTGCATTCTGACTCGATCATTTAGTGACACAATACATGCTTTCTTCTCTGCACATTGCACATGCTCAGTCAATCTGTGCCTGAAATTCTTTTCTATTTTCCAATGGAACATGACTGTATTTTGGCACAACACTGTACCTCCAGAATGTTGTAGCGTGAGCTGTCACAGAAGTCTCTCACACCAATCTCTGTGCCCATGTACCAGCCACTGAAGGGGCAGCCAGTGAACTCCAGACCGCCAATTTCCAGCAGCATGTTGGAAACCGCCGGGAGGCCGTACCACTTCAGACCCAGATCTTTAAACCACTCATACCTGAGCAAACAGGGACATGATAGCTAAGGGCTGCTATTTCACATAATTCTATTCATTATAATCCCTACTGAGGTCAGGATATTGTCCTTTGCTTCATTAGTGATGTGAATAGTCTCTAAAATCCTCAAGAGCATGAGTAATTACTCCTGAGACACATCATTTAAAAAGGGACGACAGCCAAAACAAGCATTAACACAAAGAAATCTACTTCTGACAGTGCTGGACGGAGCAAACTGGACCTCATTCTACCTCCCACCAATCACTCCCTGCAATCTCTAAGGGGATTGATAACACTGCTCTCAGTGCATTATTTCCAGAGCTGGGTCTAATCTTGTGTAATGATGAGACACTGTTGGTGGTCCTGGCCTGTGCCAAGCTTCTGCCAGGCTCAAGGCCAGCTGATGCAGGGTATGGAGCAAGAGATGCCAATTTTAGGGGAGTCTAACAGTGAGAATTGTGCATCAAGGGATTCTGAAATACTCTCAGTAGCATGCAGCGATGCACCGATAACCTGTTGTATAGCTTTTTGAAGGTGTGGAAACTTCTGCAGCTGTAATATTGGACGTATCATAGCCCTGCAGCAGCTTAACACTTTAAATATCAATGGCTTTAATGGCATGTGTACAGTGGCTATTGTTGAAAAAGTTTTTTTTTTTAAGTAAAAGAACAAATAAGAATAAAAAACAGGAGGAAAGTTAAATTTTCACTAACAAGCCCCATGGTTACCACAAAAGCTGGCACAGCAACAGATAAAGCACAGGCAGCAGTGTTTTCTTGGAATAATCAGCACAGTTGGAAACTGATGATAACCCAATCATAGTTCTTGGCTTAAAAGCACCCTATTGTTTTAGAAGTATTGTTAAAAGATGTTGAGTGGGTGGATCTTTTAATGAAGCCCCCTCTCTTCTTATTTTTGCTAGATTCTGTATGTTTTCTCTTTTTTCTTTTTTCTTTTTTTTTGCATTTTCAAGAAGAAAGACATAACTCACTTTGGATGTGTGATTGGCACCTCAAGAATGAGGTCTTCAGGGATCTCAAACAGCTCAGGGTCATTTCCATTGGCTTGCAGCAGAAGGGGCAGAACATCAAAACGACCCTTTGGAGCTTTCCATCCTAGCTGCATACAAATCTAATAACCAAAAACTACATGTAAGTTTAGAACAAATAGGATAATAAAAGAAAAAAAAAAACATGATAGAACCGCTTTACTCGTGTAATAGCACAGCTGCTCATGTGTACCTCTGTGAATTCAACATTAGCAGGATCTCCCAGGATCCGTCCATCAGGCTGTTTGTAGCCAGCATAGCGAATCAGCTGACTGTTCCACACTCGAAAATCATGTTTGCCATCTGTCCTCTGAGGAAATATGGTGATAGCTGACCTGCAAAAAACAAACAGAAAAAGATAATAAAAGACATGTTATTAATATGCAATGTAGGTACAACCTTTCTTTTGTTATTATTCTATACTTCTGTCCATACTGGGAAGGGAAAAAAAGTGGTAGATGGTGAACAATATATGAATATTTGGACATTTTTCAACATTAATAACAGATGGTTAGCACTGTGTCAGTAATCTACTTGAAGGAAATGTATTTCAATACGTCAAAAGACTCAGAGAAGTGCCAAAGCTTAGCTACCTTTGGTCTGCTCCACATGATACTGTTACCGTTTAATACTGTGACCGGGTGAAAGTGTTAATACTACTAAGCTGGTTGTAAGTCGCGGGGGGGGTGGGGGATACTAAGCAGCTGGTGTCAATCTGTGCCAGTTGTGTTAATAATCATCATCTGTAGAACATTAAGCCTTGTACAGCCTTGTAAGGTGTCAGCTGTATTGTTAAAGTAACATATGGAGACAAACTATTATAATCTCCCCCTGACACCCAATTTTTAACTTGTTCATTTTTCAAGTTTAGCTGCCCATCTGACTTCTTTAACAGGAGTTGCTTTATTGTTGGAAAAGAGGTGATATAAATTAAATAATCAGTAGTAAATTCTGAATTCTTGAGATTTTGCTTCCACCTTGTTTGTTTTGTTGGCTTGGATAATCATTTTAGCTCTGAAATGATTATCCCTTCTTTCTATTGCTTTTTTGTCAGGCAACTGGGAGCTTGTCCAGGACAGAAATCTGATTTATTTATCGATTGGCATCTATACACCTTTGCTCCCGTCTTGGTCTCATCAAAGGATGCAACTGTTAAATATTAAATAATAATACAAAGTCTGCATTTTAAATTTCTAGTTACTTTAATTTTATAAAGTGTAGAACTAAATAAAGCCAAGGGTGGTATATGAAAAGTTAGCATATATAGGCTACATTTTACTGTATATGGCAATGTTTTTCTCTGTTACGTAATTTTGGCACAGATCCACTTGACACTTGCACCTCATAAGTAATGGTATATTTTAAAATGGTCTCTTTCTTTATAAAGTTATCACTATTATGTAAAGGAGTTATTACAGTTATTAATAAGTATTTCTAAACAGCTGATAAATTCCTTACTAATGGATAATAGACAGGTTTTAGGCCAGTAATTAAAATGTGTTGTAAGAACTCTCTTCCTCTTCTAATATTGAAAGGATTAATAAATAGTGACTATATAGAGTTTATAGAAAAGTGGTAGTGTGATATTCAGAAACATGAAATGTTTCAATTATTTGCAACCTTTTTTAATGGGCTATTTTTGTATCTTGTACAGTGCTACTTTTTAAATAATATTATCAGTATTTGGACCAAGGGACAAGAGCTCAGTATTGTTATAAAAATATGATAGTATTATATGATATTATTTAGAATTATTTAGAATCAAAATATTTTTTTAATTCACCATGTGCATCCCTCCAGCTGATTTTATGTGTCTCCTGTCTTTATTATATTTATATTTCTGAATCTGTGGTCATTTATATTAAAGCCAGCCATTCAGAGAGCTGGGGACTGGATATTATATTGGCTCTTTTCAGCATGTATATCTGAGTTGACTTCCTTAGGCCAGGCTACATGTAGTAATGAGTCATAAGCTATCCATCATCCAAGAAGTAAATATGAGGTGTCACATGTGATTAGGACTTGGCAGAAAGTGAGTGAGGCTTTGCAGGTCTGACAAATGACTGCTTGTTAGTAAGGTCTGGCACTTTACCAACAGGGCAATGATTGGTGCTGAGATGCTGACAAATAGATAGACGGGCTGCAGATAGTGTCAGATACAGCGTTAAGAGAGAATGCTGACAGATGGGACAGTGGGTCAAGTCAGGGTAGTCAGAGAAAGAGTGGCGTGATGGGGGCAACACATGGAGAGAGGAACAAATGCAGTGGAAAGAATACATGGCGAGCTGAACCAAATGAAAGAAAAGACAATAAAGGAAAACAAGACTTGAGAAAAGAGCTGAGCACTTTGCACTGTATGTATGTGTTTACCTCAGATTCCCTTTGTTGGTGGCGTACTTAATGTGGTTACAAATGTAGTTGTACATTCCATGGGCTGTTGTGCAGTCTCTGGCATCAAAAACCTGAAAAGCAAATATTAAAACAAGAAGTCTGAAGTATTATGAGTACTTCATAATATGAAAACATCTGAATGTTGGCAGAGATGTATCCATCTATATAACTGTCTACATTAATTGACAGGCTGTCAGAAAAAAACAAAAAAAACAAAACATTAACAGCACAAATCTTAGACAACACCATTTATGGATTTCAGGCATTCTGAGCACTACCTGTAGTTTGGACCACTGAATCCTTCCCACACATCTGGCAGCATTTCTCCATGCATGCTTGGCTCCATAAATCAGTTCAGTATCTTTCAGTTGATAAGTTCCTGAAGCTTCTATCTCCTTGGTCACCTCCTCCAGCCTGTCCACATGGGCTTTAGAGCCATACCTGTTGACGGGGCAGGGCATAATAAAATAAAAGATCAGGTACATATCTTCTTCATCGTCTTCATCTTTTGGCCTCACCCCTTGGGGGTCACCACAACAGATCATGCATCTCTGTCTAGGTTTCAGTCAGTCCTTTATGGAATTATTCTGTTCTGCACATTGATTTGACTAGAATAAAGAATACACTGTATAGTAGTATAAGAAAAAAAAAGACACAAATAACCTAAACAGTACAACGTCATAAAAAAATGCTATTTTATCTCCTGTTTCACAGAATTTAAAGGGATTTTGTTTGCGTTGGTACACGCTCTGAGACTTAAGCTTTCTCTAGGTACCACACAGTTCGCTTGCCTTTTGATAGAGGTATAGTACTGGTCTATGAAGTCTGTGGCCAGTGGAAGAAGCTCTTCTTTAGTTCTGACTTCATCTGGTTTGCGGATGTGCTGGTTGGGCATCACCACAGACCCAATGCACACATTTTCGGAACAGATTGGCATCTGAAAAGAAAAATAACATGCACAGATTAGGGAGGGATTTGGATGAATTTATTATTTACTTTTATTTAAACCTTCTTTAACTTGCCAACATACAAAGCATGAGTGTGGAGAGAATAACAACTGGCTTCATTTTCTAGTTTTGAATATCAATATAACTTACTTTCTAAAACTGATAAACAAGAACCTAACAAGAGCTAGTCTTGTTTTTATTGTCTTAAATCATCTTGATTGTGTGCGTAACCAGGTGATTATTTTCTTTTACTATGAAAAATATTTCACTACCCTCAAAAAATTCCACTCACTCACAAAACATTTTCAGTATCGTTCTCTGTTTTGTGTTTGTATGCAAAACAAGAACATCATTATCAGTGTTGCACATAAACACAACACACAGTGTATATTATTTATTCGTTTGTCAAATTCATAAGTCAGAACGTATGTTGTCCACCTAAGTGGACATGTAAAAAACTCTTTGAAAAGTACATGTTGAATGAAAAAAAGTGAACTAAAACAGAACTAAAGAACTGTAATTTTGCATGCACATTTAAATTTGTTTTCTTGGTCTTTTAACTTTGGTTTTGTGTAAATCATAACAGCCATAATTTCAGTCATATAACTCAAAACACTGTAAAAGATGCTAATTCTGTTGACAGGCACATTTATCTCAAAACTTTCTTGCCAAAAATTTCCATTAGATTATAGTTGTTATTATTACTATAATTAAGACCTACTCCTAACCTTTTAATAAAAAAAGCAACACGGCTTTGGTAAATTAAATCCACTACCACCTACTCATCAGGTATTTGTTATATCATGATCATGATTATATTCTACTTGATTCAAATAAAGATAATTTCTTCACAATTTCTGGACTCTTAATGCATAGAAAGATTGTAACTGTTACATTTCTTTCACAATATCACTCACACATGGCTGGCACGCATGTTAATGAATGAGTAAGTCGGTGAGTCATAGATTGGTATCATTCCACTAAGCTGAGACAGGAAGACAGAATAAGGAGGAAAGATTAAAAAAAAAAAAAAGAAAGACAGTGAAACAGGCAGATGCAAGGAGAAAATTGCTCATAGCAACCTTGTTTGGTAACTTTAATGTGATTAAAGTTGAAGTCAGCTGTCACTTTGGTTTGCCGTCACAAGCTTAGAGAGAAAACGAGTGAGTGAGCAAAAGCTCACGACAGAAATGATAGCACAGGCGTGCAGTTGAAGAGGAAATTTGACAGTGACCCTTGCAGTGCTAAAATTGGCTTGTTACACTGAGCCACCCACTTACACTGTCCAAACACTCAGACATCCACTGACAGTGTGCCCCCAAAAAACTTTGACCCTTCCAACTAACCTAAGATGTCACTCAACAAGAACAGAAAAAAGGAAAAAAAAAAATCAGTTTAACCAAACAAACAAAATCACAGTAAATCAAGAAAAGGGAAAATGTAAAAAGGAGTTGAGAGACAAACTCAGAAAGAGCTATGAAAAAAGCAAAGTAAAAAAAGAATGTTTAATTATAAGGAGGTTGAAGAAAAGATAGTTAACAAAACAAAAAGACAACAGAAATAAGACTAAAAAACAAAAAAGATGGTGGTTAAAGTACAGTGATGGATGTAGAAGGTAAGAGTAGAATGAGAAAATTGATGATTAAAGCACAGAATGTTAAAAATAAAACAAAGGAATCACTTGTGCTCCAGCACGTCCGCTCCTCATACTGCTTTGGGCATTCATGCCAGCCAGCTGTCCTTTTTGAAAAAGACGGATCATCCACGAATACAGCAGAGTCTGTGATATACAATAAATCTGAAAATGCTATTACAGACCATTCATTGGGATGCATGTGACAGCCTGTTCGATAAGTCACCAAAGTAATTAGGCTGCCGGTTGCTGTTTACAAATGGCTGCAGTGTTTTGAAGGGTGAATGCTTAAACAGCACAGCTCACCTTGTGTTTGGTAGACTGGCTTACTAACTAGAGGAGGAAACTTTGGCTGCATGACAAAATAGAACACAAAATAGGTGGACCAAGCAGTTAAGGAAAATGCATAGTAAGAAATACTTTTTATATAGTCTTTGCATAGCTGAGGCTTTCTGATGTATTATCCTCAAACTATTTAGAGATGATCTTATTTACCAATTAGAGCCACGCTACCGCCTCACTGTTTTAGGCCCCAAAGTCCAAGAACACCAGTAAAGATAATGTGTTGCATTAGGTTTGCAGCACAGTTTTTTTTATTAATGACAATATCAGCCTGGTTACACATTGAATCACTGAAAGATACACATGAATACACATAGTACACATAGACAATAAATTAGACTGGGTTAAAAACACCACTGCACTTTACAGGAATGGCCAGAGTCGTCTCTATTTTCTGAGGCGGCTGAGGCCCTTCAACATCTGTCGGACAATGCTCAGGATTTTCTATGAGTCTGTTGTGGCCAGTGCTATTCTCTATGCTGTTGCATGCTGGGGGAGCGGGTTGAGGGTCGCAGACGCCAACAGACTCAATAAACTGATCCGTAAGGCCAGTAATGCTGTGGGGATGGAGCTGAACTCCCTTCAGGTGGTGTCGGAGAGGCGAATGTTGTCCAAGATTAAGGCAATGTTGGATAATAAGATACACATTTGGAATTCCAGAATTGAATTCAAAATCCTGCTCCTCACATACAAGGTCTTAAATAATCAGGCCCCATCTTATCTTAATGACCTTGTAGTACCATATCACCCTATTAGAGCACTTCGCTCTCGCACTGCAGGCTTACTTGTTGTTCCTAGAGTATTTAAAAGTAGAATGGGAGGGAGAGCCTTCAGTTTTCAGGCCCCTCTTCTGTGGAACCAGCTTCCAGTTTGGATTCGGGAGACAGACACTATCTCTACTTTTAAGATTAGACTTAAAACTTTCCTTTTTGGTAAAACA
>VUQG01023653.1:0-18719 GCA_015106755.1 Etia nguti
TTAATTATTTTCTTTCTTTTTTTAAGCCAGAATGTTCACTTACTAACCCTCTGAAGTCTAAGTCGTCGTCAGTGACAACCCGAATCCAACCAATAACCTGAACTCTAAAATCTAGGCAATCAGAACATGTCATTTTTGGTTTTACTAAATTGTCCTGCCATAAGGGGCAGGGATAGCTCAGTAGGTAAAGTGTTGGCCCTGTGATCGGAAGGTCAGGGGTTCGATTCCCCTGAACGGCTACCCTGAGGTACCCCTGAGCAAGGTACCGTCCCTACACACTGCTCCCCGGGCGCCCAATGGCAGCCCACTGCTTCACTGAGTGAATGGGTTAAATGCAGAGAGGAATTTCCCCACGGGGATCAATAAAGTATACGTTATTATCATTATTATTTCTTTGCAAACAGCAGACAAAGAAAAGTGTCAGTGGAAATGCGGCCCTCAAAAGTCCATTTAGTCTTCCTTCATAATATGAGGTTAGGGTTATCAGCCTTCATTAGGGTTAAGGGTATAACAAAAGTAGGACTGTGTTATAGCTGTTGCTAGTTGACTGGTCAGCCTTCAAATATGGTGATTCCATTTTTGCCAGATGTTGGATATTGGAAAGTCTCAAAAGACATTCACTGATGTCAGCGGGTCATTTTTAAAATGTTCTGCTGGTACTTTGTAGTGACTTACAGAAAGTCTTTGATACAACAGATTTTAGAATATTCAAGAAACTTGTGAAGTACAGTATTAGAGCTATAGCTCGTATGTGGATGAAAAGCAACATGGAACATAGACACCAGTGAATTAATGATACAGTCAATAGTTAATAGTCAGAGACCATTTAAAGTAATTATACTATAATTTTATAATTATTATTCTTAGGAATGGTTTTAATTATTGTATCTTTTATATATTTTCTGTTATCGTTGTGTATATTTTCTTTCCAAGTTAAAATATATTTATTGTAATTTCTTATCCTTGTATATTGTGGATATAAAAGCCCAACTAGTAACAAGGGTTGGAAATTACAAATAGCTATATATTCTGTGCATTGGATTGTCTCTATCAAATAACATTTAATATGTAATAATAATTTACTCTTTTCTTTCTTACTTACAGACGATTCAAATTTATTTTGTTCTGGGAAAAAAATGTGAATGATGCTATTAGCATACAAACTCTCTTATCATTCAGGAGGCTATGAGGCCATGTTGTTGGGGCTTTTGCCTCTGGTAGGATCTTCTAAAGCACATTTTTCCTGGAGTCAAACTAAGAGTCATTCAAGAAACCCCTACGAAGAAACGAAGCGAAAGATTGCAGTAATGTGGACACTGGCCTGATCTGTTGTGAAGAGAGAGCCGAGCCTGAAAGCAAAGCTGTTGATTTACCAGTCAAGTCCCTACCCTCACCTATCGTCACGCGCTCCGGGTATTGACCAAAAGAATGAGATGGAGATTGTAGATACAAACGACAAGTAGGGGAAATGATCTTCATCCAAAGATCCTCCCATCAGGATCCTCTTCCATGGAGGAGGATCATTCGGGAGGCGTATAACCGCTTCTGCACCACACTGAAAGGAGCTAGTTGAGATGCTTTGGTCACCTGACTAGGATCCCTCCTGGGTGAGGTGTTCAGGACATGTCCCATCAGGAGGAGGCCCAGAGTAGAGCCTTGATTCTTGCTGGTTTTATCTGTTGATCAACATCCCAAATTTCTTCAGCAAGAGTCAAATCTGTCTTGTACACATGTTTATTTATGCTGTGCATTTTAACATTGGAGTCTATGGGGATCGTCTCACTTTTGTAGTCAGCCTCTTGTGGCCATTAGAGGAACTGCAGTTTGGGGGACATTTTCAGCCCTGAAGGTTGCTAATTGTCTTTTGAGGGGAACATTGCTCTGTACCGGGATAAATCTCATTCACTTCACCTGACAGCAGGTTCAATGTTGTGGCTGCCGTGCACAAACGGACTCTTTCATGTGATATATCTGAAGCTGTGGTCGGGTTACCAGCAGACAGATTTTCTCACAGTGAAACTTTCCTCCTCCAACATGTTTCCAATTAAAACTTAAAAAAAAAAACTCCAAAGCTTGATGTCTAATTGGTTTTGAAAGTGCAACCTCTACTCTGCTTAATATGCTCCCTGTCTTCCGAACAGGAAATTCCACTCAAAGCAAAGCATTATAACCATTACACCCATTACACATACACACACACACACACACACGTGCACGCGGTGGGGGAAGCCCCATTCTCTGAAGTCTTCTTCTCTTGTATCTGCCACTGTGGAGTACAACCGAGCTGACCCACAGGGTTTGCTCTAAAGTGTGTGCTTGTGTGTGTGTTTTAGTTCCCATTAACAGTACTGTCGTTATTATTATGTTTCTGTTAATCCACCAGTATGTGCAAGCTCTGAAATTGAAATATTTTTAATGCTAAAACAGAATTATTGTTTTTATCCACAATTTTTCTGAATAATTAATTTAGCAGGAAAAAATTAGTAAATCACATGATTTTTGTTTTTTTTAATTAAGATACTACATTACAGCGATTTACTAATTTACTTATTCATGAACGAACAGTTACTTTTAGTGTTTGACCTGATTGACACTTGATTAATTTCTTCTCGGTGTCCAGGGCGTCGGCTCAAATTTGGACATTCAGTTCAGTGAATGTAATTTTTAGTTTTAAATACAAATTTTTACAGAACATTAAGAAAAAAGCTGAACAAGTACGGCTTGTCTGGCAAGGTTGCCAGTAAGAAGAAAGCTGCTTCCCTTTAAAAAGAACACTGCAGTGTAGCTTCGGTTTGCAAAGTCTCATCTGCAGAAACCACCAAACTTCTGGAACACTGTCCTTCAGACTGATGAGACCAAAGTGGAGATGTTTGGCTATAACCCCCAGCGCCGCATTTGGAAAAAACAAAACACAGCATATCAGCACAAACCATCATCACCGTACCGTCTCTGAATCACCGTGGGGGACGGGTGATGATGCAGGCTTGTTTGCAGCCATGTGACCTGTGCACCTTGCAGCCATTGAGTTGACCATGAACTTCTCTGTATGCCAAAGTGTTCTAGAGCCAAATGCAACTCTAGAATGCCATTTCTAACAAATGAAGCTTGGCTGGCAATGGGTCAAGCAACAGGACATTACCCAGTTACACATTACACAGTTAAGGACAGAAATCTACAGAAAATGACTGAAAATACAAAGAATCAAGTTGCTCAATGGGCCAGACCTCAACCCGATCAAAATGCTGTGATGAGACCTCAAGAGAATGGGCTGTTAGTAAAACTAGTCACAAAGCAAACCAGACTGTTTGTCACTTAATTGCATTAAAAATACTCCAAAATTGAATCAATAGCAAAAAACCTGGTTTGAAGGTCCGATTCAGTGACTCACTTAGCAAACATGAAGCGCTAGCAGCTACAGCTACATGTCTCAGCATCCACCTCCCTGTCAAAGAGGAGACGACCTAACCTTAAAACTGGACATTTATGATAGGAGTCTGTGGAGAGGGACTTACTTTGGGAGTCGAAGCGCCCATTAGAGCACCTTTGGTTTTCCAGCCCTGGCGGTTGATGCCTAAACCTGCAATGCTTAGTTCCCATTTTGTAGTTTAGTGTTTTTATTTTCTTCAGTGTCATTTTTTGGTAGTCTGTTAGCTTTCTTTCTTTTTGTTACATGTTTTGCTTATTATCATTTTATAATTTAAAAAAAAGGTTTAATATTATTACTTCCTTTGATTTTAAGCAAAGCTTGTAATAGTAAAGTTTCATTACTGCTCATGTGGTTGTTCTTGGGTCACAGTAACCTGATTTCTATTACAAGTACTCTGTTTACGGTCTAATTTACATCCTGTTGTACATTAACAACTTTTCCCCCTTCATTTCAACTCATTTCCAAGTGAGCGATTACTATAATTATTGTGCAATTTTCCTTTTTTCTGATTTTCTTCATTGCATAATCTGGATTCTCTTTCAGCTGGGGATGTTTTAAATTATTTAGGTGGAGGTCATAAATCAGGCATTCTTGCCTTTTTTTTCCCCTCTTCCTGAGAATTTAATGTCTTTGTTCATTTTTCTCTTGTTCAAACAAATGAAAGCGAACAGTTTTCCTCCTCTCTCTCGTCTCTCAGTCAGCAGTTTCTATACGTTTGTTTTTCTTCTTTCACACTAACTGCTTCTAATTAAAACTATCGCTGCCATAATCTCATTACGTGTAATCTAATCTTGACTCACTCATGTGTCTGTCAGACATTTAGAAAGTATGGGGGGGGGGAAACTCCTCAAACTTCTCGTTGTGGGATCATTTGTTTGGCTTCGGAGTTTGGATCAGTTTCCCACGGTGAAAAAAATCCCTGTGAGTGATGTCTGAAGGCTCGCCTTGTGTTTGTTTTGGTAAAATTTTGTCGAATCCTCACAGGAATAATTTCTGAAATCAGACTGGAAAGTTTGAAAATGCAGCTTGCAGACTGACAGAGAGGAGGTCAAGGCAGGGCTGTGTGTGTTACACATTATTAGCAGTAAGTAGAGGCAGCTGGTGATTGAGGGATGAACCATCCTGTGTGGCAAGAAGATAAAATATTTAAGCCGTGTGAAGGTGAAAAACTTCAGTGAAATGATTTAAAAATGGAATTTGGGAACAGGGACAGATTTAATCTGATTAATATCTGATCGTCATCTGATCCTCACCTCTGTGACCACTTAAAGGTTTGACAGTGACAACTGACAGCACTAATACAGGTAGGGTAAATACCATAGACTGTATATAAAAGATGGATGGAGCTGTCGTGATGTAACCCTTTGCTTTCTGGATACATTTTGAAGTGTAAATGTTACCGTCATGATCACTGATCATGCTGTTTTGGGGGCCATAAGTGACCATATTTGTTAGATACGGTAAAAAACTTTTCAGCTAATGATAGCAAGCACAGACTGATAATAACACCTTCAGTCATTTTTTTTTACATTTCCAAAGCTACTTTTAAAAACATAATTTAACTTTAATTAATGGAAAAGAGAATTTTCCCCATCAAGCACAAACTTTTTGGACTCCATCACAAGCAAATCATATTATTTGTAAATATAATGTAGCAGCATTAAATCCAGATGGATGAGTTATAAAAAAACAACAAGAAAGAAATTATATAATGATGACGTGACAAGAGGCTAAAATCATTTTTGTATCAGACTAGTTATTTCTGCATTTGGAGTGACTCACTTCTGGAAAGAGCCTTCAAGCCAAGTCAGCTCACAGTAGTAATATTTTCCATGCAGAGATGAAAGCGGTGTCAATTTTTGTAGTAAACAAAACAAATTTCAAGTTCAACAAATTGCCATGGACATAAAAGTGGTTAAATTTCTCTGTCATCACCAGAAAGTTAATGTGGCGCAGGTGATCTGCGATTTTACATGATTTCAGGCAAATTTCAGCAAACAATGTAAGACAACAAGATCACAGAGAGCATCATGGGTAAGAATCAAAAGTGGATGTCAGCTTTATTTCCTCTGGAACAACGTCTTTTTGCTTTTTGATCTCATTTTGTCAATCTTTAAAAAAAAATGGGAATGGGAGGGGAGCTGAGGGAATCATGCAAACAAGATTGAGCTGAAATTCGAGACTTTCTGTTTGACATTACAGAGCAAATGATTATCATCATCATCATCATCATCATCAGAGGCCCCAAGTAAGTTTCACTTTCTGTTCAGCTCATCATCAGAGTTTAACCCCGAAAATGTCAGAAGTAGGACTTAAAACACAGAAGGTAGATCTTTATATTGCCTAAATTATTATTAGAATACTTACCTATTTAATTAGAAACATCTGTTGGAGCTAAATTTTGTCTCTGGTTATAGCGTTAAAGTCCGTCTTCTGGATTCTGAACAAGAAGCGAATTTCCTCAGAGTTCATTTGGTCAAAGTTTCACTTTAGCCCCAACTGATCCATAGTTTGCATCTTTCTATATACATCATTGGATCAAGCTGCATTCTGAGTAAAGAGATATTTCTCTCAGGTGTAAAGCTGTTTTACTTTTAAGAACACAAACGAGTCTGTAAGAGTTCAAGGAGCATCTCTGTGCAGATCATCGACTGCCCAAACATCTGGATTTATTATCTTTATTGCAGAGGCTGGAGGCTGCCAGTTGCTAGGTGAAGTTGGATGCTAACAGGGTGCTGCACCAAATCCTCCTCATTGCTTTGGTCACTAGCAGGCTGCTTCTGTTGCCTGCAGTTTGCACGGAAGACGTGTCTGTAAGCACAGTTCCCAATCGGTAGTGAAAGAAATAGAAGCCTTCATCTGCAAAAATAACAATTTTCACCTTTGGAAATATGCCGTGTCAGCAGTAATTTCATGTTTCTTTTTCTAGTTTCTGGTTTGCATCACACTTTTCAGTTTTCCGCACAATTCACAGCTGAGCACAGTAACCTGATAGAGGTCAGAGGAATCCCAAGGATGTGTTTGGTGTAGCAACGTCCACCAAGCAGTCTGGGATTTTTATCTGGTAACCTGTGGTTTCCAGGTGGATTCTCACTGGTCTCTAGGCCTGTGTGACTTTAGCAATGATTCTGTCATCAGCCTTCACCAACTGGTTGGGGAATACACATTTTTCCCAAGGTCTCCAGGCCTGTGTGAGGTCTAAAGGTGCTCCTGACCTCTCTGAGACATGCATGTGATAAAAAATAAAATCGTTTCCCTGCAGTGAAACATCTGTTTGAGTTTTGGTTTGGACAGCAGAGTTACATCCACTCGGCCGGTCTTTGGAAAGAGAAGCTACAGTTTTCAGATTATTATTATTATTATTAAAGCTTTTTTAACGCTCAGGCACAAAAACCTATTTGGTGTTTATCTGGTATTAAATGTGCTTTTTACCCTCAGTCATTTTAATAGAAAGTGAATCGTTATGACACAGGACTATTTACACATCTGAGATCTGAGTGGATTCAAACTTGCATTGCGTAGCAAATATACTCTACCAGACAACATGATAAACTATTCTTCAAAACCCAGAATCTGTCAACATGTTTGTGCCTCATCTGAGATTTAAAAAAAAATGAACTTAAGAAATGTTTAGCATAAGAAAAAAAATTAAACACATGCTGTCAACTTCATATTGAAACTTTTTTTAAAAATGATTATTTCTATAAGAAATCACATCCATCATCTCTGCACTATTTCCCTCTTTTCTTCATCATCTCTAATATTAAATTATAAACGTTTTAAAAGAAAAGTGCCTGAAGCATGATATGAGGAAAAAGATAAATATAATTTATGTTTCCTTTGCCCTTTCTTTTTTTTCTCTGTTTTTGTTTTGTTTTTGTTTTTTTACAGTACATACTCTTTGTATTGTGTTCATTTTGTGATGTAAAACTCGAGCGTCATCCTCAGACGTTTGAGTCGTTGCTCACTGTTTGCTTTGGTCGCGCCCTCCTTTGGCATCACTGTTGCAAAAAGAAAAAAGAAGTAAAGCTACAGACAGACCATTAGTCTTAATATTTTTGGTATTTCATTGTTATTGTCCCGGTTTCAGGAAAGAGTTTTCTTTGGAGGGAACCCTGTTGTGGATTCCAAAACGTCCCCAATAAATATTCAAAAGTTTGTTAGTCCGACTCCTCTGTCTGAATCTCTGCTGAGAAAAAAAGAAGAAAAAAAAAAGAGATCTTTGGTTTGGTTGAATCAGGAGTTTCTCCAGCAGGATGAATGTGGCTTGAATGCTGCTCCTCTCCAGAATACTCAGTCAGTCAAGTCAAAAGTGTAAACAGTCAGACAAACGTTCAGACCAAGACAGATAAATCTGAAAAAAGTCTTAAGTAAAGACCCCCATCCACACGGAAACATCGGGAAACCATGAAATTTCTTCCCTGTCTTCCTGTGTGCTTTAATAAAGAGCATTCAGTTTGTTAGCAGAGGCATGTGATCTCTACTGTGTGTTTTCAGAGACACTCGACATATCCTGATATAAATCTGGTGACCATTAAAATAACTGTTTTTTTTAACGGTCACCTGACGCTGCACCACTCTGGAAAGAGAGGCCCAAAAATGAGCCCAAATAAAAAGCAGAAGTTGCCATTTATTAGGGGACCAACACATTTAACTCCCTCTGCAGGCATCAGCTAAGACCTCCAGGGAAAACCATCCTGATCCAGAATCAGATATAAAGTAAGGATCTGATATTAGGAGCTGCATATTTATCATATACTGACTCCTCTTCCCATCACCCCCAACCTGTAGCGGCAGATGGCGCCAGCTCCCTGAGCCTGGTTGTGCCAGAGGTATTTTTCCTGTTTAAAGGGAGTTTGTCCTCCCCACTGTTGCCAAAGTGCTTGCGCATAGGGATCAGCCGATTGTTGATGTGTTCTCTGTATTATTTTAGGATCTGTACCTTACAATATAAAGCTCTTTGATGCAACTTTTATTATGATTTGGTGCTAAATAAATAAAACTGAACTGAACTGAATTAAAAAGCTGTATCTGGTCCGTTAAAATGGGCCGATCTATTCAACTAATAGATAAAGGAAGCTAACAATGACTGGTGGACAGTTTGAAACCAGCAGCTTTTTTGTATGTGTTTGCAAGTTTTTTAATTCAAACGAGGTTAAGTGGGTCAACACGACTGAAAAGTTACAACAACCATGACACTTCCTCTCATGTTTGGTTTAAAGCTTGTTGGGAAGCTTTTATTGCATTACTGTGGTAACGTAAGGTATAACGTCAAAGTGGCATAAAGACTCTCACACTACGCTGAAATGATACTTGCCCAAATAAATTAACCATACATTCCCGTTTTGTGATTTATCCCTGGAAACTCCCAGAATTTGCAGACCCTCAAATTTTATTTTTAATCCAGGTTTAATTTAGTGCAGATTGGACCTAATTAACACAGTGTCCCTCTGATGCTCCTCGAGAGCTTTATTTCTGGAAAATTAAATTAGAATTAATATGAAGGGAGCGTGTTTCTTGTGGCACGAAGCACGAAGATGATTTAAAAAAAAAAGTCTCGGTGTGGATGGAAGGCCAAAACTGAGAGAAATAGTCACATTGTCATATTTAACTGTCTTAATGTGGACGTGGTCTCAGTCGGGAAACAGTCGGGGGTTAATCCACCTCGATGGACTCGCTGGTCTCGTTCACGGGTTTGCACTCGTTGGGAAGTCGCTGATGGCGGCTGAGCTGAGTGGCCTGTGTGAAGCTGCGGTCGCAACGCTCGCACCTGACGCACAAACACACAAACAGAAAGACGCACAAAAGACGGAGATTAGAGGAGTCTGCATGTAGAGAAGCCTGAACAGAGCTGAGGAGAAATACACTTAAAAAGACAAAACCTTTACATGTGCTGACACACAATCACGCGCGCACACACACTTCCCTGTTAACCCTAATATCCAGTGACAGTATAAAGTGTGTGTGAGGCCCAGCGGAGCAGCAAGCTGTAATTGTTGCCCTGATCCTCACAACCTGACCGACAAATTACACACAGTCCACCTGTCAATAATCTATCAGGCGGGCTGAGGAGGGTATTCCCATCTCACACACTTTAACACACACTCAGATATATCCAGGCCCGATAAGGCAGTGTCACTGTCACTTTCACTAGAAGCAGAGAAGAGAGGGAGCTTTTAGTGTGCACTGGAGGGGGGTTAGGGGGTAATTTAAATGTATATAAATGTGTGTGTGGGGGGAGGCTCTTCAAAGAGAAAGCTGTGTGGAGATATTGGACTTAACAGCCCTGAAACAAGACTAACATGCTCTCGGATAGATAGATAGGTTGAAGGGGAGGGAGGAGGTGTTAGACACAGGAGGAGAAACAGTGTGGACTGAACAGCGGTCATTAGGAAGCTCTTTAACCAGAGCTTTTCCTCATTATACCTCATAAACACGACAGTCATTGCGTTCGCAGCGTTCCTCAAAAACACTCATTATTTAGGCCAATATTTATAATAACAAACTGATCAAGTTATTTATTCCTTAAGTTTTGTGCATTTGCTGAACTTTTAAAAAGTGTATTTATCAGAGATTGCATATAAAAGATGGATGTAGCCACAGTGAAGTCAGCTGGTGTGTTTGGAGCGGTTTGATTGCCGCCATGTTTGTGTTGAAGTCAGAAGTTCATGTGTGTACGGCTAAGACGCTTGTAAGCTGCATGGGTGCAACGCACAACGAGACGGCATCAGCGTTATTGCCTCCAAAATGTTCCCAAATCTACTAACTCTGTCACGATGTCTAGTTCAGTGGCTTGAATTTTTTGAGGGAAGATGGCTTGTTGACTTGTTGACTGCTGCCTGTGTCAAGATCCTTTCAATTCAAGTGGCCACAACCCAAATCCCAAGGCAAATTAGATATTAACAAACAAAAAAAAAAAAGAAAAAAAACAAAAGAAAATCCTTATCGACTCCATACAGTTATTAAAGCTTTCTCCTTCTGTGAAGGTGGACATTTAAAAAAAGGAAGTCTTTAATAATTATTTCACTTGCGGCCTCAGCTTCAAGTGGCTTTCAGAATATCAGATTCTGCTAAAATAAATGAACAATAAAAACATTTCTGTGAAGTATTTTTTAATTTCCGAACAGGGAATGCAGGGACCATGTGTGCGTTCAACCATCTAGCGTTGCCACCATTAATTTGGTGGAAAGTTGCAGAGACAGTCTGCCAAGGAGAGCAGGACAGGTTAACTGAACTGATGTCTGACAACAGCTCACATTTGTAGCTTTTTGGATTTGGTGGTTTTATGGTCGCTCTAATTAAAACCAAATGTTTTTAACTGTGTTATTTAGATAGTGTAATTTTAGCTAATGCTGTTGATCTGACTGACCACCGTTAAACAAAATTTCTCCTCATATTTTGAATAGATTCCTGTCAAACGTGTTGCTCCTGGGCTAACTTAAACCTTAAGATCTCAGAGAGAAGCATTTACCATGAATCCCCAAAAGTTGATTCTGTTCGTCTGGACACCACTGAAATCCCAAACCATTGTTCCTTCAGTGGTGCTGGTTTCAGTCATTATGCAAATGTACTGTTTATAAGATTGGGGAAACCTGCAGTCAGCTGAGACTGAAGAAGTCACTTGGATGAGTGACGAAACGTTTCTCCCACTGAAAACGCTACGTACAGATGAACAGAATCAACCTTTGGGGACTTACTTACCTGGATGACTGAGCATGCATCAAGACCACTTACCATGAAGTAAAGGATCATGCACTTTGCATTCAGTTTTATTCCATAAAGTCTGCAACAGCTGAGAACTGCACTGGTTCTCCCCATTTTGTTTGACACATTTTGTACAAGCAGCTCTAGATTTAAAGTACATTAAAACAAAGAAGCTTCTGAAACATGTTTTTAGTGGGTTCCACGTATGCAAATCTGCTCGAGTCCACTTGGGTCCCTGTAATGTAAATTTCATCATCAGTTAGAGCTTGCAACGGTCTGCACAGACATCCTCGTGCTTGCCTGTTTTCAGGTGTCCAGCTGTTCGTATCCATGTCCAAAACCATTTATAATCCAGGCCAGGGCAGTTTGCGTTCACACACGTGTGGTGTAAGGGGGCAACACTGCAGCGACTTCTGCATTCTCATTACTTTGTCTGTCACTCTTAAATAACCAGTTTCTTAAAAAAAAAATAAACACAAACTTCTGGTTAAGCTTCACTAAAATTAGTTGAAGAATATGAGTTCTCCCCATCACACCACAGGATATGAGTGTTTTTCTGTGATCACATGAACTCAAAGAAGTCCTGTATGTTTTTATATATATTACACGTAAGTGTGTGCGTGAGGACCAGACTTTGAGCTGATGGATCTCAAATGATTCTCATTTTCTAAATTTTCTTGCAGCACAAGAAAAAGAAAACAGACCCCCGACTGCTCTGCCATTAAGGTGGACGTTCCTGCTGTCATTCGTCTGTAAAT
Organism: Etia nguti; assembly: GCA_015106755.1. Taxonomy (NCBI): domain Eukaryota; kingdom Metazoa; phylum Chordata; class Actinopteri; order Cichliformes; family Cichlidae; genus Etia; species Etia nguti. The sequence goes on from VUQG01023653.1 coordinate 11,890, forward strand.
TTACAAAACCACAACAGCTACGGACTTCAAAGCTCTTCTGAAGCTTCTCTGTCACAGCGACTTATCCAGGCACGAAGACGGCTGTCCTGCACAACAAAGAGCAGAGCTGAAACGAGGCAGCTGCAGTCCACTGGCTATCGACCAGCGGGCGTCTGTTAGCGGCCGCCGCCTCCGTTTCTCAGCAGGGAAAAATAATGTTGAGCTGTTTGTCCTGACAAAATGACAGAGGCCGCTTTAATCACTTTCCCTCAAGGATCAGTGAAGTTTCAGCTCACCTCTTATCTTAATCTCATCTGTACAGATGTGAATCGAGTGCGAGATAAACAAGTACAGACTGTGTTCAGTCACAGACTGATAGAAGCTGAAGGGCTAGAAGAAGTACAGACAAGAAGTCTTCATTTACAACAACGTTCACATTTACTTCCGAAGCACTGAGACAGCAGTTCAGACAAACTCTGACCACACCTTTACTTCAAAATCAAAAGCTGTGTTTGTGGGAAACGTGCAACTCTGTTTAGTAAGATCTCTTTCCTGAGGGAATATTTTTGAAAATAAATCATGATCTAACCATGCATTCATGTGGTGTTGGATTAACTGGAAAAGAGAATTTCCCACTGGGGAAAATCCACATGAACACCACCTTAAAGTTAGAACAATAACTTGGAAAGTCTGAGAAATTGTTGCTGAGCTTTTGCAATCACACATTAAAACATGGTGAATGAAAGACAATATTTTGTTGAGTGCAAGAAACTTTTTCAATTTATGGTGAAAATGCTCAGAACTTGTTTGGGCGGCACCATCTAAATGAAATTTCATTACAATGGACACAACTGCAATAATATCTGCATGTGGAGAATCATGTCTTATCTGGTAAAACGTGTTTTAAAAATGTGTTGATTTTGTCCCAAAATAAGTTTTATCATCTTCTTTGTTTTGAAGAATTTCTCCAGAGATGGGGATGATTACATTCAAACCTTCTCAACCCAGGGCATCAAATGTGTACTGCAGGAAGAACAGCACACAAAGTACCCTTTGGTTTAAATATCTTGACATGTCTGCTATGGCAATAATACACACTGGATAAGTAGACTTAAAGTATGCAGAGTTTGTGAGCCAGGAGGTGATGTCTTGCTGTTGCAGCGTCAAATCACTGCCTTCAAAGACAAAAAACCCCATTAATTGATGTACTGGGAATCAGAACGGGCTGGAAGTGCCTTTCCATCTTTACATTCATTCAATGTAAACGCTTTGCAGACTTCTGTGAAATTTCAAAGTTCAGTATCCATCAAGTCTATTCATCATTTTATGAACCTTCTACTTGGAAAGGTAGCTACATTTGATCTGAAATGCCCTCTACACCATCCCAAACACTCAAAAAATAGTGTCATGGTCCTGAGTCTGGTGACTCATTTTTTATGTTCTTGTTTATTAATATTCTTTGATTCAGTTAATTTCTGGTTATACAGAATCGCGGCCTCCGTCTCCTCAGCGGGAAAATAAAGTTGAGCGTTTTCCTCCTGACAAAGTGACAGTGGCAGCTTTAATCTATCCGCTGCACCGTCCGAAAGGAGATAACTCCCCGAGGCCATCGATCCGCTAAAGATTTCTGACGCACGTCCGTGATTGTCTTTGTCCCGCTCTGCCTCCACCGAGACTCTGAAGTGCTGATGAAAAGGTTCGGGGGGTTCCTCTGATTGCTTATTAAGAATGCTGATTTGGTTTAACCGAATTTAATCGCCGTCGCTTGTCGTTTCACTTTTTACACCATGATCTCTTGTTCCTCCTTGCTCTCTCTCACTCATCCTTCTTGCCTCTTCGCTCTCCACGTCAATGACGACTTTGGATTTCTCTGATTGCTTATTAAGAACGTTAATTTGATTCTACCCCCGTGTTCCCCTGATGCCAGTCCTTTAGATTTTGCGCAACTCAAACATCTTATTTTGCTTTCTTCACTTTCTTTTATGTCTCTTACTCTTTGGCCCTTCTGGCCTCCACTTGAATGCTGACCTCTTTGTCCGCTGGGGGAATCCTTATTGTCCTCTGTTGCTGATTAGATGACAGGATGACAACAACAGCATCCAGAAGCCTCGAATTGCAACGTGGCATGCCCTCTAATTATATTCGCCTTAACCAGTAGAAGAAAATGGAAATGAGTGTGGGGAGATTCATTACCAGGGTGCTAACAGATCGTGTATTTACACTGGGCAATCTGCTGATGCCCTCTGATTTACAATGAGGAACAAGCAGAGAATTTCCTCAGAGTTTATTGTTACAGGCAGCCAACAGTAAAGCATCAAAGGTCAGGGGTCACAGCAGACATGATGGAAGTGAATGGAAGCAAATATTCCACAGAATCATGAATAATGGGAAAGTGCTTGAGAAAGTAGTAAGGGATATAAAAGCGATTTGCAAATGACTCTTATTACCAGAACTGGACCAGATGATTTTTTGTTTTTTAGGACCAGAGCTAAATTTAGAGCTAAACAAAAACAAAAATGTAGACAACGAATCAACTGGTTTCTAAAATTCTGTAGCGTTTGATAGCTTCAGTAAAAATGTGTTAGCCACCGCCATGTTTGATTTTTGGAGGCAGAAGTGATGCGTTTGGATGGAGTGCTAACTTATCAGCTCATGCTAGCTAGTTTGGTGAGAAAGCTGGATGTAAGCGTGTAACGCACAGTCAGATATCAGCGTATTAGTGCATAAAAACTGAGGCATGGACTTCTTGGATGGTCTTTTCTCATTTTTAAACTCCAGTGTTTCCTTCACATACCTTTAGATCAGGCGTGGGGAACTCCAGGCCTCAAGCGCCACTGATTCAAATGGCTAAATTACCTCCTCAACATGTCTTGAAGTTCTCCAGAGGCCTGGTAATAAACTAATCATTTGATTCAGGTGTGTTGACCCAGGGTGTTATCTAAATCCAGCAGGACACCGGCCCTTGAGGCCTGGAGTTCCTCACCCCTGCTTTAGTTGGTCAGCCCAGGTACGTTAACAACTGCCAAAGTAAAACTGTGACTCGTTTGGAATATTTACCCGTAGATAATCTGTATAAAATCCTCTTTCTCCTATGAGCTGAATGGCCACTCGTACTAGAACCTGCAGCAGCTGGAAGAGTTGTTAATGTGTCTCTCCAATATTGATGAACAAGACCACGAGTTCCCGCTGCTTCCTGTTCATATTATTTATTAATTTATTTACTAAAGCATATCGGTGTACATCTGTTCACAACAATGAAATCCCAACTCATTTGCTACCATTATATTTTTTTTCAAGCCCTCGGTGGCTCGTTGCTTCAGTTTTCTTATGGTGACGTAATTAGGAATGCTAATGAGAGAAAGCGGTGGTTTCAGGAGTACTGGGGGAAACTGATTCAGAAGACAAAGCATTTAAAAACGTATTAATGATTTTATGATTCTACAAATTTGATGTCAATGACATGAAATCGTTCCATTGATCTGTATCAGACTAATATGGAAAATATGGCATTAATTGCTTTTATTACTGATTAAAAAACCTGAATAATTTACAGGCTGGTGTAACTAAATATTTAGATATTTAGATTATTCTAGTACCTGCTATTAGACAAGTTCGGTCAGAGCTTTATTTGTTCTAAATCGTTCTCTGCTGCACCAACATGGGTCCGTGTTATAATTACCAGTTTATGGGAACATCAATTGCCATCCACATTAAAAACAATCCATGGTGCCTTTGACCCTTTGAGTGGTTTAGCGGATCTCTGAGCTTTATTATTGTCCTCTATACAGTTTATCCAATGACCTCAAAGACATAATTATGAGAGACATAGAAAGACAGAGACAGCACTCAAAACTATGGAAGTGAAATTATTGGTGTCAAAAGTATAACTTGCAGGAGAGGAAAAACTTATTTGGGACAAAGTCACCCAATTTAGCTGACGAAAGGTGAGACTTGCTTCTAAAATAATTTTGGTGGCTCTGACAGTTAAGAGCAAGTCGAGCGGTATTAGCTGGGTTGTTTTTTGCAACAGGTGGCAGGTAGGGGCAAGGTGGGTGGATTTTATGGGTGTTTGGGGGTACTCACTGTTACTTACTTGAACGGCTTCTCTCCTGTGTGTGTGCGGATGTGGTTGTTGAGCGTTGTGGCGCCAGCGAAGGCCCGGCCGCAGTATCCGCATTTGAAAGGTCGGTCGCTGGAGTGCGTCACTACATGGTTCCTCAACTCTGACGGCTGAGAGAAGGACTGGGAGCAGTGGCCACACTGGTATGGTCTGAGAAGGACAAAGAGAGTCGGATGAAAGAGCCGAGAAAACAGAAGAAGGTATGTGCGTGTGTGAATGGCCTAAATATTCTCCCTCCAGGTGTCTGAGGATGTGTACAAAAGATTTAATAAGTATAATAAAACAAGTGTAAAGAAATTTTTACACCTTTTTTTGTTTTTGTTTTTATGGATGTTCTCATAGACTTCTATACGTTCACATCTGCTTCAGTTACTTGAGATTCCCCCCCCTGCTGGCCATGATGTTACTTACCCTTAGGTCTGTTAGTAAGATCATATTTTATTTTGTTAGCTCTGTTACTTTGTGACCCTTGTGCTCCATGTAATAATTTACTATGACATGACAATCCATCAAAAAAAAGAACTATTTCTTCATCTTCCCCATGAAGAATCTTCATTTTTATGGGTTGTTCTACCTTTTCTGATGTTCTTCCATTATCACAAAGAAACAATGATGCACAGATGAATTTTTCTGGGTGCTTGTAATTGGAGTGGAGCAAAATGAATTAACACAAAATAAAAATTGGGAGACATGTTGTTTACATACAGAAGAACATGAGCCTGCACACATTACAGCTCACTAAAAAGCAATACGTATGGTCTATAAACACACACAAACAGGGGGCGGGGGAAGTCGGACACTGCTCCGGTAACCATGGCAGCCTGACCCTCATCAACAATGCAGGCCTAGATCATGACTGGACCATTTATCATGTGGTGTGTGTGTGTGTGTGTGTGTGTGTGTGTGTGTGAGAAGAATAGCAGTTACACAGAATGAGATAGAGACAGTAAGAGAAGAAGAAAAGAAGAAATATATTGATTGTGTGTGTGTGTGTGTGTGTGTGTGTGTGTGTGTGTGTGTGTGTTTGGCCCAAATGGGAGTTCACACTGTGAAGAGTGAATGAGACTGAAACAAACAACCAAACAGAAGCTGTGTGTCTGCTAATAGAGTGTCCTGCTTCCATACAGCAGCAGATCTAATCTCACACTCCTTCCATTCGCTGAGCCGAACACGCAGCCAGCTGTGAACATTATCGAGGTATTTTGTTTTCAGTTACAGGACACTTCAGCCTCTGCTCATATCTTGCATCTCGTCTCTTTTTTCCCATTATCATTTTCAGGCTCTTACACTGTGTGCAAACCACTGTTTCCCACATACAGACTTTACTTAGGCAGCCCGCCCAAACATATATGTTGATGCTTTTCTTTATTATCTTTTTGAGAGGATAATTTACTACTGCTCAACCCTCTTCTAAACAAACTCACCCCGGCTCTTTTCTTCACATGTTTTCCTTACAGACTGACTCGCTGGCCACATTGCTATATGTGAAGGTTTCTTGATATCATTTAGCTACTTCTTCAGAGAGGATCTCATCGTCCACCTCCCTGATGGCAGCAGTCCCTTCATCTGATCTGAAAACTTACTGAACTGGAGAGTCAGTCTAACCAGAGCACGCAGCAGCTGATTATATTGGTCTAATATACATTTGCCAGTAAGTATTTGGAAATTACACTATTTACAGAGCAGAGACTTGTAGCAGTGTTATTTTACATGCCTTTTTTTTCTTCCAAAGTTTGGTTTGCAAATTGCATTCCAGTTTTATGGACTGCTTGTTAAAAATCACTATAATTGCCGAGTGAGACCTGAAACAAAATCAAGCTTAGAGGCACTCCATGGCTTTGACACAGTACCACAGGAGGCTGTGGTGTTTAAGTACAGAGAAAGTCAGTTAGTGCCGTGTATCAGTCAGTGTGTATTGATGAGCAGGGAGCTCTGAGGTGATTAGCTGCCGTGTGTCTTCTGTCAGTCACATTAACGACCTCACGAGTACACTGAGGATCCTGTTTTTAAAGCTGCTTTAAAGACAGGGATCAGGGACGCTCTGGTGATTACCATTGGTACTTTATGTGCTACAGTCACTCTTTAGCTAAGCATGGACATTATATTTATAATTACTTTAATGAGTGTTATGGCTACTTTTACTCAGTGTGATTGTAATCAGGATTATTATTGCGTTCAAACGCAGGTGGGGCTCCTCTGTGTTTAATTTGCTGGTTCTTCCCATGTGTGGACTTTCTCCAGGAGCCCAGGAGACATTCAGGCCCAGGATACACTCAAAAGAACCAGAGTTGGAGCCTATCCCAGCTGACATAGCTATATCTCATCCCATGAGAGCCAGGGTACACCTTGGACGGGCTTCGTGCTCACATGCTCACACGGCCAGAGATAGGCAGTAACACATTAAAGGTAATGCGTTACTGTAATCCCATTCATTTTTTCAAGTAACGAGTAAAGTAAGGGATTACTGTTGCAAAAAAAGTAATTAGATTACTGTTACTTTCCCGTAAGCACGCTGCATTACTGCGTTACTAAACCATGATTTTGTTTGTGAGAGTGTCTCGGGAATGAATAATATGGAGTGTGGGAGAGAGTACGACCATGCAGCGCTTAAAGCGTGGACGTACTGACATTACTTTAAGTTTTAGTCCGTAAAAAGTGACAAAAACATTAGCGTACACTGTACACTCTGCGTGGGAAGAAAACTTCTTTCTACAGCGAAAAATTAAACTTC
>VUQG01023656.1:0-62483 GCA_015106755.1 Etia nguti
TGCTGCCCTCTGGCAGACGGTATAGAAGCCTGCAGACCAGGACCACCCGACACAGGAACAGTTTCTTTCCCCTCGCCATCTCCCTCCTAAACAGTTGATCTGTCACACTGCTCCCACTGCCAGACTGCAACTGCACCTTATGTACATTCTGTGGTATTCATTTCACTTCATTTCATTCCTGTCATCCTGTATTTTATGTATATAAGATTTAGATTGGTTATTTATGGTTGGTTTACACAGCTTGTGTAGGTTTGTGTATGTATGTGTATGCATGTGTAGCTGTATATATCCATGTGTGTGTGTGGGTGAATTGTACTGCTTACATTGTTGAGATATACAATGCTGTGCTTGAGAGTCACCATCTACCGGAACCAAATTCCTTGTATGTGTCTGTGCATATACACGGCCAATAAACACGATTCTGATTCTGATTCTGATACAGTGAACATGTAATACTATTCACAAGATAATCGACCTCTGCGGGAGTAGAGTTCAGTTAGCTGCTTTCCACTCTGTTGGCATATGGCATTAAAGACTACAAGTGTGTAACTAAGGAATTATATGCTTAAATTTAGTTACAACACTTTCAGAAAGACATCTACTGTAATGAAATGTATTCTCCATAATGTATTCCTCTGTCCATCTTTACTTTTTAGAAATTCCACCTCTCTAAGATGCTTTTTAAAATTATTTTCATACCCAGTAATGTTACTGACCTGTTGCCAATTAATGTGCTTAGTTGAAAATGTTCCTCCAGGTGTTTGTTTTTAGTACCACTTACATTTTCAGCTTTTTGTTGCTCCAATCCCATATTTTTTTGAGACATTGTGTTGCCATCAAAATCAAAATGATCTAATTATTTTTACTGAATAGTAAAATGTCTCAGTTCAAGCTTTTGATGTGTTCTTTTTTAGTGTGAATAAAATATGGGTCTGTAAGTTGCAAGTCATTGTATCCTTTTTTTTATTTCCGAAATAACACAACCATAGAACGCAAAAATTTGTCATTTGCTTTGTAGCATGACATTTATCATTGTTGCTAATGGCCCCACCCCACCCCAGCCAGGCCACACTGTAAATAATGCATGGCTATAATTAAATACAATTAACAGACATAGCACAATTGAAAATTTCAGTTCAAAACGTGGCTTGAATATAAAACAGGGCTATGGTTTATAATGAGACAACAGGTTTTCTCTTGCCAAGGCCCCTAGTCTAGCTGCATGGAACATCCGCACTTTAAATAAGAAAAATCAATCAAACACTTAAGCTTCATTTCACTGTATGAGAGCATTGCTTCATCACAGGGTTCTATTGTCTACATGCACAGTTCCATAGATGAGGGAAGAAAAACAAAAAAAGACACACACACACGCACGCGCACACACACACACACACACAGATAGAACACACACAGCCAGATGAAATATCAAAAGGTCAGTGGACAGGCAAGAGGATATGGTAGTGCCATTGTAAGACAGGCAGGGTCCCAGATCTCTGTCCCCTAGTGTTTGTCTGTTTGAAATCAAGGACAACACTGGAAATTGTAAACAAGCCTTAATATCTCTGTTTATCCATGCATATTTTAGATGCCAGATGCGCCTTCCAATTCCTTAGATTCTCAAATCCGTCTCAGTCACCATAAAGCTAAAAATCCAAATATGGAACTATGATTTGCAGAGATTACATTGAAAAATACTTAAACCTCTTAGAGAGTTTGCAAATTATCAGTTGAAATGCTATAACTATACATACATTCAACAAAATTATGCTAGACACGAACTGAGTGCCAGGTGGCTCTTAATCCATGAGTATATGGTGAACGTGCACTGAAAGTTCCATTAATCCCCAGAGTTCGTGCATCATGGTTTTTAGTTGATTTATTAACACAGTGAATGTACCCTGTAACAATAAATACTTCAGGTCATAAGTCAAAAAACAAGAAACATTCAACTTTTTTAATGTCTGTCGACCATTTTAGTCTTCAATCAAGGCAAATAAAAAGCAACATGTCACAACTGCACAACAGTGCCACACAATGGTCAGGAGAGGGAAAAGCATAATGGATAAAGATTAATTAAAGGAACAATACCTTAGATTGTAGCTTATCACTTGGCAAATGAGGGAGGAGGCAGTGTTTTCTCATATGTCTTCAAGTTATTAATAATCTCAAAAATATTACAACAAATCTATCAGAGTAGAGTAAAACACCAGCTCGGGATTCATTAGATGAATGATCAGAATGGGGGATCTCTACCAAAAGAAATTGATTGTTACTGCTGAAGTCCAACACACAAAGTAACAAACATAGTTGCTAAAAAAGAGAATAGAATTCTGCTAGTTTATTTAAGCATCAAACCAGAAGGACCACTTTATTATGAATGGGCAGCTACATAATTACATACTGTATTCTGAAATTCAATGGAATGGGAGAGGGACAATGTCGGCCACTGCTATGGCATCAATGGTAAAAAAACGAACGCATTAAAAATCGTGGTCCACTAAAAAGCAAGTTTTGTTTAAGCACGTAAGACTTATGTCTTTGCAGAAGACATGGCTCTGTATGTTTCTTTATTTTAGCAGTAAATAGAAGATAATTAAGGAAAAGAAAAGTATTGCTAGGGAATTGAGGGTGTGCAATCAGAAGCATAGAGGGAGAGTACCATACAGATCAACAAGGTGATACACAAAGTTACTTTTAAGATTATTTTTTTCAGTATATGTATCTTTCATAACTTAATAATATGTAAATATATTTTCTAGTCAAAACACTTTGCCATCAAAGTTTTTGATGGCTTGGTTTTTTTGGCCACAACTGTTTGCACATCTGCTACCTTTTGGGGCAGTTTTCTCTGCAGATGTTTTTCATTATGCAATTAGAGCACTGATGAAATGCAAATCTTTTTTATTTTTTAGTATATTAGTGAAGAATGTTTTTCCAGAGAGTGCCAGTGTTTTATCCAGGTTCAGGTAGCCTATATGTACTTTAACGTTTTGGAGTTAGGTGCAGTATTATTGTGTAAAACTGTGAATATATGCCAATTACAAGCCAGGACAAAGTTTCAAACAAATATGGAAAGCTGAGGAAACAGCTAGCCTACGTCTATCCAAATGACAGTAAGTTCTTGAAGTCTCTGCCAATTTCCTGGCAAACTCAAGGTGATGACAAGACTGCCAAGACTGAACCTGGCCAGCAAAAAGAAACAATGCATTTGTTTTTTCTGGAAATCAAAGAAAGGAAAGACAACATATAATTTTAGTGGCATTGGTAGGTTGAATTAATTATTTTAGAATATAGCCAACCTCTGTGTTTCTTCTGGTTATATATTTTACTCCAAGATACTATAGCATTCATCCTACCTAGTCATCTTACCCAGCCAAACTGTAATGACGATATTAAATCCCTTCCACAACCTCAAAAAAAGCCTCTTGGGTCTTTTAAATGAGAAACTTTTTGACTTTACTGGGAGATAAACTTGTTTGGAAATACACAATGCAATGCAAATAAAATTTCTCCTGGCTTCATTCTTATGGTTGGAAACTATTACTATAGTTTCTCACAGATAACACCCACTCTGCTGTTTATATATGTATTTGGTGTGTGCATTTGTGGGTCTTTGCCTGCACGTATTCGTGTGTATCACTGTGTATATGCATCTTTGTGTTTGTCAGCCTGTGCCCAACTAGAAAAAAATTACGTTCTATAAAACGTCTCTATAAACAGCATGGCACAATAAATCCAAGGCAGAAATATTAAGTGGAACCAATATTTTGCTGGACTCACTCCAGATTTCTAGTAAAACTCACAACTTGTGATGATCTTAGCATTAAAAATATATATTTTACAGGGGGAAATAATCCAACTCCATTCCAGCCAAGGCATCATTGTCATGGAGCTATCTGCGTTGTGCACCTGTGCCTTTCTACTGAGAGGTCATTTAGTTTACATTCTCTCTTTTAGGCAAAGCTCTATTAAATACACCATGCATACCCAAGCAAAAAAGGATTTTTGCAATGTCACGAAGAAAGAAAATGACTTGGGGGAAAAAGTGCTGCAAACTGTTGCTGTGTTTTAAGAAGGAAGCCTCCCATATGTGCAGAGAAACGAAGCAGTGAAGCTACAAAGGAAACATGCTCAAGGACACCTGTTCCTTGCAGGGAGCAGTTTGTGAGAAGCATCTTGTCTGTGCAACACTGCACCAGTCATGTGTGAATGGAAAAAAAAAGGAACAGGATCCACTCCCTTATCGCCACATGGAACCACAATGTACTTTTGAACGTGATGACATATTAAAAATTTGACGGAGTCCTAGGATGACACAGTGTGACTGTGTACTTAGGAAAGTATAATGCAGACTTTGAAGCATTTCTTTATGACATTATTTTTAAGCCAAACCAGATCACTTATTGATCAAAGAAAACAGCAAAAGATAATTACTACTGTAATTAGGATTACAACATCAGCATAATGTCTGTAGTGCTGCTACTAGAAACCACAGAGGACTTCAAAACAAATTCATCTGCATGAAAGACCCAAGTACCCTGAATCAACTCGGCATTTCTCATCACAGTTATGCCATACAATGTGAAAACACACGAGTATACTGAATACACCAGCCTTTATACACCAGTATAGACTGAAGAAGTCACTTGGATGAGTGACAAAACGTTTTCCCCACTGAAAACGCTACGTCCAAATGAACAGAATCAACTTCTTGGGGCATACTACTATAGGTGGAAGTGATGGGGTTGAGTTGCTTGTGGGTGTATTGTAAGGCAGGTGTGTTTATTATGAATGAAAAAAAGGAAAACAAAATGTGAAAACAGTATCTACACTATGACTATCAGAATCAGAATCAGAAAGACTTTATTTTTGCCCCTTGGGGATAAATAAAGTCTATGATGACTAAACTAACGTTATATGTTAGAGGTTAGATTAGCTAGCTATAAAAACAAAAAAAGATTGAGGGTAACATCATTAGATACATCCAATGTGGCTTAGAAATGCTCCGTAGACCCTGCAGCTTTTTTAATCAATGTCACACAGTCACAGCTGATGATTTTTATTATCTTTCAAATATAGTTGTTCTGGTTGTATTTACGTTCAGACCTTATGTCTGAACTCTAAAAACAATTACCAGACCTTTGTGACCACAGAGCTATATATCAGCATCTGCACAGAGCCTCTGTCTGTTCGCCACAGCTATCTGCCAAAAACTGCATTTTCAAGAAGCTGACATTTTCAATTGGCTTTTAAAATATAAATTTCATATTAGGTTGATTCTGGGTGTGTTATGTGTGGATATGCATTGTGTAGAAATACAAATTTTGATAAAGAGGACAAGGGAGGAAAAAAAAAAAAGTCAGCCTGGTCCTCCCTTCCTATTTTTGTCTCTCAGCGAGATGAGGTCATCAAACAGCAACCTGCTTTGTATATTAATGATGCAACAGGCAGGGTTCTTTGGACACCCTGTCCCTGGAGACTGCTTGTCTGGCAGCAGAGGAAGACTTCATCTTGATTTAAGAGAGATAACACCCTCGACAGAACTGTGACAAAGGCTAGATAGGCAGTGTGAGAGGAGATAGTGAGGGAGTGTCGACACCAGTAGAGAGGAGAAGACAGGACAGGAGGGAGGCAGAGGAGGGACTGTGTGATACACTGTGCCTTTAAAGCACCAAGCCCCTCCTCCACAGAGCCAAGCAGAAGAGCCGAGTGGTGCTGGCAGGAGCCTGAGCCCAACGATAAACTCTGGCATCAGCTTCCCTTCATCCGGCAGTGAGCGAGGACACAGTGAGGGCGTAGGGGCAGAGGGACAGGGACGGAGAAAGAGTGACAGAAAGAGAGGGAAGTGTGAGAGAGAGGCAGAGAGAGAGACAAACCAGGCCGATAGACAAAGAGGGAGAGGCTGTCATAAGAATCACACAGCTCCTTTTTCACAGTAGCAGCCCAGTTGATCTGTCTGCTGCCTCCCGATGCAGGCGAATGCTGAAGGGGATGACGGGTGGTGTGTTACGGCAGCATAGCTATCTGAGTTATGGTAGCGGCCGCAGCAGCATCACCACAATCCGAAGCAGGGGCTCTTCTTGCCACTCTGGCTCTTAGTCATCTTCAGCGTCCTCCCTCCCTTCTCAGAGTGCTATCAGGGCCATTCATCGTTCCCATCTCATGCCTCCTGCCTTCTCCTCCTCCACAGCTTCATCCTCCACTTCTACTCCTCCTCTGATGAGCCACAGCCTCAGAGTGAAATAACCCTGCTAATAGAAGCTTCTCCCTCTGTCAAGACAGTAAGTACGGGAGGAGGGGGGGAGAACTCTGTGTGTGTGTGTAAGGGAGAGAGGGAGTGTGTCGGTGTGTGTAAGACAGAGAGGAAAAAGAGGGAGTGAGAACGGCAAGAAGGAGAGAAGATGTTGGTGTGTGCGACAGAGGGACTTCTAAAGAACCAGCAGGTTGTGTGTAGTTTCAGTGATTCTGCTGTGCCTGGACAGTAAGCTCTGGGCATAGCAACAGCAAAGTGATGAACAGAAAAGGTGAGTAGGTGTGTGTCCCAGCGGATGTGTGTGAGCGTGTGTGAGCGTGTGGAGGTGAGGCAAGTGCTGCTGAAGTACGAGATGCATTTAACAGAAGCAAGAAATAATCAACGCAGTTAATCCCTGACCATATCTGAGTCTTATTCACGCGACTGATACTGCTTGTCATGCTGCTATGATTTAGAGCAAGCTTTAAAAAAGAAAGGAAGCTGAGACATGAACGAATAAGTGATTGCTTTCCTTCCTGTATGACCAGGTGCCATGTGTGATTGGCCAGCATACCCTGTGGCAGTGGCATCGCCCTGGATTTGGCGAGAAGCTCTCCCCCCTGCTTGTTCTCTGGGGCTCCTTTGGGAAGCTTTCATGGGATTTATCTTGTCCTGCTGGATGGCACGGAGCTCTCTGCCTCTCTGAAAAGAGTCCACAGAGAAAACATACATTACATGGATAAGAAGTAAAATAATTATCCAATCACAGCACAAGCAGGCAGACCGGGTTCCCTTAGCAACAACTGAAGGAAACGAGAGAATCCTTTTCTCTTTCTGCTCCTTTGGTTTTTGGGCACACCCCTGTGGACTGCTGTGGGTCAGTCTTTTGCGAGAGGACTTCAAAAACATTTTTACATAAGACAAGCTATCACCGAAATTCCAGAGGAAGGTGCTCATTTGCCTTCAAGTCAGCTTGTTACTGTGTCTCATTGGCACAATGAGTTTTTTGTTATGCCTCCACAAATTCGCATCGCAAGTCACACTGCACTGGCTTAGAAATCAGTTCATTTTGATCCCACGCCACCTGGAATGAGCCCTGCATTTTGGGGGAGATTTGACACTGTGTGAAAAGACCCACTCTTACATTTCTCCCTGTCATGGACAAGAAATGAAGGACAACATGATTAGGTCATCAACTGCAAAGAAAATGGATGAGAAGCAGAGTTTATTTTGATGTGAGTTTCTACTGAGAGTCTTTTTTTCTCGGAGGAGGTTACACCACACTTGACAGAGGAATATTCCCTTTTTTAAACAGGAGCTGTCCTTTCTGTCTTTTAAACAGTAGCCCTCACTAATGGACTATTTTTAGAAGGCAAATCTTGGCCCGTTACCAATAAAATAGGACACGATCATTTTGAGAATCGAGCCACTGCTGGGAGTTTTATTTTTCTATTTCAAAAAGGTTATCGTGAACCCTTTTCCTGTTTTCACTTTTGTATGTTAGCCTGCCATTATGCCACTGTGTTTTACTGTGTTTTACACATAAAAAAGAGTGTTCTGGACAAATGGAAGAAAGAAAAAGTCTTTTCCCTGTATAGACAGGCATTTTAAATAGCATCTCCTTGAGAACAATTTCAAATATATACACTGACACATGAGATGAGTTGGCTCAACATGATTATGTAAGAGTTTCATACCAGCTCTAGCCCATGAATTTTCCCTCTTCTTTTTCGATGGATTTACAGCATTTGACTTTTCCCATGCTCCTTTTCTCTTCATTTTTGGAAGTGTCTACAAGAAGGCATGGATGCCAGAGTGTGACCCTGTGCCGAGAGTGCTGGCGAGGCAAGGTGTTTTGGCTGCCGAGGTGCTTTTAAGATGTTGAGGTCTCCCTGCGTGGCCGGGGCCCCTGTTCGGATCAGTAGCACTGAGGCTCCTTGTAGCCAAAGACATGGACCCCGACTCGGCTCCCCCACGCCCTCAGCCTGTTGGCCACTGGCTCCACGTCACCCTGTAAAGGATGTCCCTCAGCAGAGCTCCGGCCCGGGACACCTCTGAGACCCCCAGCCCGAGAGAACGCATCCGCAGCCACATGAAGATGGTGATTGATCAGCTGGAAGGAATTCTCAAAGAGCTCAAGGATGTGGCCAAGGAACTCCGGGAGGTGAGGATCAAAATTAGTTTACAAATATCAGGCTTTTTCATTTACAGAGGACTATAGTAAGGAAGAAAAGCAGGCAGGGAGCTAACAATCGGTGCCAGGTGGGCGTGCTTCTAATGTAAGCTGCATTAAATTAAGTGTAAAATTCTTTTTCTAGCATGGAGATTTTGATTAAGATTTGACAGTGATGAGATCTAACTTTTCTGTGTGTTTGGAACAGAAGAATGTTGTTAATTACAACCACAACAAGGCTTTTCTGCTCTTACAATAAGCCCACAAGAACACAGTTGCTTATGGGCAATTACAAATGTCCTTCATGTGTTCACTGGCGTCTTGTGGGAGGTACAGTAGATGTGAAGAGCTGCTGAAAAGCAGCAAAGCCAGGCTGAAAGGAAATACAGACACAGGCTTAGATAAGATACATGACTTAGCGCCGCAATAGTTACATAACCGTTTTGTTAAGAATCAGCTGGATTCTTACTGTATTTTTGAAACTGCCATGGTAACACTGTAATATGTGCATTTTAGTGTGTGTATACAGCACAAGGTCTGAACAAGGATCTTCAAAGAGACACTGTGTGTGTTGTTGTATGCGCGTACAACCACGTAGCCTTTAAAAAAATCTGCGTGATGTTTGATAATCAGTAGCACATCTGTTTATGTGGGAAAGTACAAAATCTCTTTAGGATCTTCCCCCTGCAGTGTCCTCAAAGATGTGAGCTCTTCTTGCAAAGCTCTTCCGCAGAAAACGATGAAGGCAGATATAGACAGAGACAAATGAAACCTTAGTAAACAGTTTTGTCCGACCCATTCCATATCCTCCAAGCACATGACACGATTAGCCTCCCACCTGCTTCTGGGATCGACACGTGTGTCTAAATGTGTTAAAAAGGCAAAATGGTGGATGTTGGTGCATATAATCACCAGAAGAAGGAGGGGTGTGGGTGGCTATCATAACTTAGTTCATCACCCCACAGGAACCTTTCCCCCCACATTCTCCCCGACTCCCAGCTCTGTCCTACTCACTACGCTCTACTTTATGTACTTGCACAGTTGGAGGTGCAAGGGCACCGTTTGCAGTGCACCTTCTCTCTGGTGAACAAGAGAAGTCGGCCCATGAGCAGAAGTGATTGATGGTTATGGGACAACTGCAAGTGGAATAATGCTGGCTGGAGCTATTTATAAACAAAAACACAGTCTGTGCCTCTGCCAGCTCCAGTGCATATTACCATTCTTATCCCAGACCCCATTAGAGAAGGCTCTGCAAAGTGGCTCAAATGTCATTTTTTATTGGAAGAGCACATTCCCACATATTAAAATGGTTAAGGAATCATATTAACTGGAGTAGCAACTGTGATACTGGTATAAATATCCTGCAATTAACTGACCTTTGGGGTGGGAGTCTGTATCAAAGGGAAATGGAGAAATAGAATCAGTGTAGTGCTATCAGATGCATGGAAGCCTAATGTTCCATAAAATCTCTCATTCTTGGCCACATGAAAGGAACACTATAATAGACAACAACTGTCATATAAATAAATGATGAATTGCAGTGTGAATGTAGTGAAATAAATAACTCAGTGGAGGAGCAGTAATGACTGATTATCACCCACAAGGTCTTTGGGGAACTGAAGATAGAGCTCTGAGGAGTTAAAGCTGACATTCTAAAGGAAAAAGCTGCCCAGATATTGGGAACCTACGAGTGTGTTACTAAACTTACTTCACGGTACCGCTTTCAAAGCCCAAGATCACATATGTACCATGTCACTGTGCCAGCTGGTCAAAAGCTGAAACCAAGAAGCGATTAAAACATCTAATTTTAACACATTATTAGTCATGTTGCCAAAAAAAAAAATCTACCTACATTTAATTTTCTTTTCCTCCATATTGCCTGCAGTGTTCATTTAGATCATTTAGTCAACGACGTTAAATGTCACATGAATTAAAACACTTATTTTTGGGAGGTTTTCTAATTATACTGTCTGGATTTTAGAGCATTATGTAGCTACAGTTAAATAAAGTATCCTCTGCATTTTTAGTCTATTAAAGTATAAAGGATGACACTTTCAATACTCTATATCAAATAAGATTTAAAAAGCACCAAGGAAAATCCAAGAAAAAATTCCAAGGGGAATCTCTTTGTTAGATTATTTTGCCACCTCATTGTTAACAATATAGATTTTTTTTAAAAATGTATCACTGTGGAATTGGAGTCTTCCATCAAGAGACGTCATCACCATCTAGGTTCTCAACACAATATAACACTAGATATTGGCACGAATGAACATCCATTAAATTGCTGTTTAAACATTAAACCCAGTCAATGTGCTGTTATACACTAGGAATATAAGGCACGGGTAAAAATGACTCAGTGCTTTTCTTCACCTTCACTCAGTCTTCCCAGAAGTGGCTACCATTTCTCATAAAGAGAGAAAAAGACTTAACATGGAGTCACTTTTGGGTCTGTCTTGTTTTGACTTTCAGACCTCACCATCCCCATCAATAAGCATTCTTTCAATAGAGGATGTGCTCAACATCTTAAATGACAGAAAATATAGGTTCGCAATTGTTACTGGAGTTTGAGCACTCATATATAGCCTAAATGAACTCACCAAGTTTACAGTATAGTGAGTGCACGCCATTCAGGGTTTTTTTTAAGAAAACAAAATATTTCTGGAAAAAAATTCCCCAAAGGTGGAGCTATTTCAGGAAACTTTCAGGAAAGACTCAACGATTGTTAAATTAAAAAGCAATCTCAAGCAAATTTCCATATAAAGGCGTGCTTCTGCAAAATCTTCACAGAATACAGGACTTCTTCTCCACACTAGTCATTTGGCTCGAACATTAACACTACAATCACCTTTAATTCATACAAATGAAATAGCACGGCAGCCGGTGAAAAAGCATCACAGTACCCGACTGGTTTGATAAAACCTGACCTGAACGCCAGCTGCACACAGAACAATACATATAGTTCCTCATATTTTGTGTTAAACATTTTAGCAAACCATGCCATATGGTTATATACTCACATAAATATAACCGATTATGATAATACTACTAAAACTACCCATATGCACCTTCTAGTATAATCATGAACTTATCCAATATAAATTCTGAATAATCCTAGTGTACATAAAAACGTGATTATGGTATGAATCTTAAAATTGGAAGAGTGTAAAATATCAAGGTTTTCCTTTCCATGCTGCAGCAATGTCTCAGGCAGCAAATCTTCCTCACATGTTGAAGAAAAATGTAACACGGAGCACGGGTAGTTTTTCAAGATTGCTCCCTTCAAAAGGCTATTACTGTCAACTGCAGCCTGTCTTACTTGTGAATCCCATTAAGGCTCCATGACAGGTAAAATGAAAAAGACCTAAAGGAAGGACATTGGAAGGTAATATACTGATAAACTACTCCATTTGTAGTAATAATACTGGCAGGAGTGGCGAGACTAGAGGAAATAATTCATTTAGATATCATGTCAACCTTGGACTTTTTGCGAAAATGGCAGCAAACAGAATGCAAAGTAACCTCTGAAAGTTATTGAGTTATTACTTCAGCTCAAATAAAAATTTAAAAAGAAAAAAAAGGCAAAAATAGAAATGCAAATGTTAGAGTGCACCCATGATGGTTATTGGAGATTAAAATTAAAAGAATTTAATGAAGTGCTACAGAAATAAAAATGAGGCACTGGAAAAGCACCAGTGGCATCAACTAAGGTAAAAGGTTTCGGCAAATTATATTGAAGCAAATACAAATGATGGGCTGTTATTATGTGAACATGGGTTTTATACTATATGATAGCAAGAGCAGACAATACTTCATGCCTGTGCTCCTCTCAAGATATTTAAACACAGGAAGAAAATCAGGAACAGAGGAGAGAATATAAGCCAGAAAAAAGGCAATTATTAGAAGCATAAGACATCCAGAGAACTGGCCTCTATCAGTCAGCCTTTTGGTAGTTGTATGCATATGCTCATGTAATGCTTAAGAGCGCCTTACTACCCTGAAGGAGGAGGATAGAGGCAGCAACAAAAGGCAAGCATCAGGTGAAATCTGTGTACGCCAAATGTCAGCTTTTTTTTCCCCCAGCGATGATGTATTGAGTAACAGTTCCATTAATGGGACTGGTCACTAAGCCGTTTCAGAATTATATAATAGAGATTTCAGTGTGTCATTAAAGGCTCCAAGTGACCAAAACAAACAAAAACAACAACAAAAAGCAGTCATCACCTTTTTTACTTGTGATTAGCACCAGCATCTTTTGCTTTTAGATTTTGCTGGTGTTTTAACAAGAGAACTTGTTTGCCTCTAAATGGCAGATGCATGCGGCAGAAAGGGGTGGTCTATTTAATTTCTATTTGTCACCCAATACCATCTGCATGATCCCTCTGGCCTGGCTGTCAAAATCAAGACATCTGTGCTAAAATGGAGTCTGTCAAAGAAAACTGCCATGTAAATTATCTGATCGGGAAGGCTACTATATTGTTTTCATGTGCAAGGCATACGTAAATGCCATGCTATTAAAGCCTGGTGTGGACAGTGAGGTAACCAAGCACCTGGCCTCAGCCTCGGAGCCATCTGCCAAGCCAACAAGCCAGTTGTGTCTCCTGATCAAGTCTGAAACCAGTTATGACACATCCATGTCGAAGTGGGGGTGGGGGCACAGTGCCCCTCTGCTGAAGCTACCATGCTCAGCGCTGAATGAAATCTGTTCCAAACCCAGAGGCAGCCCAAGGGAGACTCAAACCAAAATCAAAGGGCCTTTTTTTTTCTTTTTCTTTTTTTTTTTTTTAGAAGAAGCCATATCCTCTCCTCACTCTGTTCCCTCCCCTGCTGCTGCTGCTACTCCTGCTGCTGAGCAGAGCAGGGAGCAGAAAACTGCTTAGCAAGAACACTTCAACATTTAACCATGAGAGTGGCTCTTGTAATCACTAGCACTTTAACTCAGTGAGTAGAACAATATAGAGGACAGTGGTAAACACACTCTCATACCATAACATTGTTGAGCCTATTACTAGAGAATATTTCCAAAATTTAAGGGCATCGCAATGGTATTAGGAAATCCCCGTGTGGAAAATGGGCCACTGCAGAGTGATGTAATAAAACAGATGAGTTCCATTTATTTCCAAATTTTAGATCTGACCCCAATTGACATGTGTCTAATGAAATATCTTTACAACAAATTTAAAAATATAGCCGTAATGATAAATGAAATCTTGGGAAAATTCAGGATAATAACTAAAATGTTTTTCTAAGACATACATGCCATCATGCTGGACTTACTACAGACCAAAAACCAAAAAAAAAAAGGCTATTTCTATTAATAGTCATGATAACTAATCAACTTGGCATGTGGATGGGATTCATTTTGTTTGTCCAAACAGACGCCTACAATAAGAAATTACAATACAATAAGTCACAAAGCTGTGTTCTGATGTATCATTTTCCACAAAACAACCATTTCGACTTGGCTTACAGCATTTCGGGTTTTACTGCCCAGTTAACCACAGCCCAGTGATCTCCACTGAGGATGGCCCAGCCTGTTCTCCACTACAGAATCCATTTACTTTAGATTGAGGCAACGTTGGGCCAAGTCTCTGACATGCGAACATGCCGACCAGCTGCTCCTTGCAGGTCAACGATACTCAGTGGCCAACAGTAAAAGCTTAAAAACACACAGAGAGAAAAGTGCCCTTCAACCTGACATACCTGGGCCAAAGTGTTTCATCTTATTAAAAACCATTTGGAAGAAATGACAAGTAACCGCCTGCTGTGTCTGTCAATTTGTTCTTCCGTGACTGACCTCTTTTGTGTGTGCAAATTAAATTCCTAAATTAAACTTGGTGACGTGCCTCCAGCAGAGTTCTCCTTGCTCAGGAAAACACGGAAAAGCAGGTACCTTTTTTTTGGGCTGAATTCAGAACACCCTGCCATCTCCACATCTGTGTTGCTGCCTTGAGCTGAGCTCCCCATGAATTTGTCCATTCCTGGAAGGAAGCAGGGGATCAATTATTCTCAAGACTTAAGAAATTGCTCTTTGGGATTCAAAGTCAAAAACCAGGTGATCTGTTGATTGGCTGATTTTAAATGAATTCTGATATGTCCACAGTTGTTAGCAAGTGACAAAAGATCACTGCTTTAATAAAAGGACATTTTGTTTTTATTTTAATTCCACAATCACAATATTTAAAAGTAAGTGGTTTTGAGGACTGCAAGGGGATCAAAGAAGAAAAGGACTAGTGGTAAACAATGTGTTAAGACTTAAACAGCATCTAACCTTGAGAGCTGTGGAAAGAATAAAAACTGCACCACGCAAAGCATTCTCCAGAGACTCTTTTACCTAGCTCTGCTGTGAAGCTCCAGCATTCTTTCGGATGCAGGCCCAGCATATTGACTAGCCCGTCGTGGCTGTAAAACCCACTGGATTAGGTGGCCCTTTGAGCTCTGCCTCCCTCCGTGAACCCTGCACTCAGCACAGACTGTAATGAGGGCTTTAGGTTAGACCTCTGCTGAGATAAACACTACAAAAATTGTGCTTGTTGTGTTCATTGATTTTTATCAGCTAACACACCTACTGTGGGCTAGTTACAGATAAAGCAGTGAAAATTTTTACCATGCATGTTTGTACTTTGTGATTCAGCCACAAACCCTTTTGCTCGTCCCAAGGCAAGGATAGAGCCGAACAGAATGAAAAAAGGGTGTTACAGGCAAAGCAAAGAAATACTGAGGGAAAAAAGAGAGAGAAAGGGAGAGATGAAGGGTGGATGGAGATAATGGTTTCTCCTGCTGCACAGAATTGCGACAGACTGGGTGGAACAGCTTAGATCAATTGTTGCAATTGTGCTCGTTCGTGGGCGTGTTTAGGATTGTTTTGGCCTATCTCTGTGCTGTGAATAAAACCAGTAGACTGTAGTTAATGGTGTGAAAAATGGCATCCATCGAAGTGCACAAGCAGCCTCCAAGAATAGCTACATCATTTCATTGTGTCAAAGCATACTGTACGCAGAGGGACAGCTTTCTCTCCATTAGGCCATCAGATTGTGTTTTACTAAGGTGTGGATATGTGGTTTTATAACTGTTGAGATACATACAATGCAAAATAAACCGATTACTATTACTTATAATATCAGATTTAGAAGAGGCGCTATATTTTTCTCTATTTCCATTGCCTTTAAAAACGCTCAGGGCAGCATGGGCCAACCCACTCACCAGCGGTGCAGCTTAATCCAGCTACAATCTTTGGAACTGTGTTATACTGAGGGATCATCAGGAGGCTTTTTTTGTCATTCCTTTTATTTTTAGCCATAGTCTGTGATGCATCATAAATCAACCCAGTTTCGTATGAGATTGTTCAGTTTTCACCAGCAGAAATAGCTCAAGTTAGATGGCACACTACTAAGCAACTGGACCATTTCTAGAGCCTTTCAAGGGCTCAAGTTTTTGCACCTCCGTCCTGACACATACCACCAAACAAGGTCTGACAGATAACACACAACAGGTTTTTAGTTCTATTGATATTCAGCATTTCTGATATTTCCACCATAGGAAAATTATTGTGCATCTGGTATTTTGTTATGCATGTTAGAAAATCCTGCCAGAAACTGTGTGACAAGTTACAACAGTATGACTCACTTCTAATTCTGGCTTGGCATGTGTAATGTTGCACACTGTCTTAGTATAATTAAAAATGTGTTGTTTACAATATAGAGCCAGGATGCAGCTGTGACAATGCAATTGGGTGTTTTATTTTTAATCAGTATCAGCTATTAGGGTGTAAGTCTATCTAACCTGATTTTATCATGTGGACAAATATCAGAGGGACAGCTCAGGTTGAGCAATTTGGAAACCCAGTTCTGGAGGCAAGACTGAGATGGTTTGGTCACGTACAGATGAGGGACAGATGCCAGGGAGGAGGAAAAGAGGAAGACCACAGAAAAGATTCATTGATTTAGCGAGAGGGGTTGGTGTGACAGAGGAGGATGCTAGGGTTAGATGGCCGCTTTTGCAATAAGGTAAGTCAAGAAGAAGATCCCTACTTGACTTACTAATTAGTCCAAAAGTAGCATTTTGTAAAGTGGAAAGTTTACTGAGCAAAGTTTTTAATTGTAAAGTGCTCGAGTAACAGGCCACTCAACTGTATCACTCAAATGAATCATAATAAAAAGGATTCTTAAATTTGGCAGTAATTTGTCACAATTAAACAAATAAGGTCTTGCACAAAAAATAATTATATAAAGGAACATTTATCATATTCAGGCACAAGTCAGTGTTGTATTTACTTCTTCCGGTCTTTTGTATAGTTAATGAATTTACACTTTGTGAGTTCTCTGGTAACGTAAAGCCAGGTTTTATTCTCAGTTATCCCATAAACATCTTTATGTGATAACTTGTACAGTTTTTAGTATCACAAAACACAAATGTTCAAATATTCTGTAAGAAGGTCATTGAGTCATACATTAATATTGAATCTGGCCATTTTATTACCATTCTAACATAAGTTTCTGACAATATGTACTCAATTGTATTTTTTTCCACTTTTTTGTTTTTTAGATTGTATACATTTTTTATTTCATTACTATTACACAAAATAACTTAGGATATGTGATGAATATAGGTACAGAACCTGTAGAGAATTTTCTGGGGATAAATGACAGGAGAAAAATTACTGCTTTAGTACCATGATAACAGAGTGTATAAAAGAGGCATGTCTCCTATCGAAGGCTCAATTTGGCTCTTGAAAAGCACTTTGCCAAGGCAACATGAGAACACTGTGGAAGTAAAAAGTCACTGAAGACACCATGTGCTTTTCCTCAACAAAACTATCAGATCCATTTCTAGCAACTGAATATTTAGAATAATGAAACTCTTCCTCACTGAACTATATAATTTAAAAATGCAAGGCCTTATATTCTTTTGAACATAAACAAAGATCTGTTTATTTTACTGGTACAAATCAGAGCAGATGTGGTGTACTATATACAGTCAAACAGATTACAAATACTATTAAAACAACTAGTTTAAATTCTTAATTCAGTGTCTGCTCAGCAGGGAAATTAAATTACATCTTGAAAAATGTTCTCAGAGAAACACCCCTATCCTTTTTAATGTTTAAACACCTCAGCTACTTTATTTCCCCCAACGGCTAACTAGAAATGCAAATGTTCTTGAGGGATAAGCTTATGCCTAGTGTCATCCTGTTTGGTTCTTTCATGAAGTTCCTACCTAAAATGGTTGGTTTTAGTCGATGTTTGTCTCACTTTGGAAATGCTTTGTTTAAATTTGAAGTAGAAGAGCTTGTTAGGGGCTTTTCACAGTCTCGGAGTAGGTTTTTCTTTAGATCAGGATTTTAGCGGCCAGTGAAGTTTGTCTGGTAAGGTTGAAATTTAACTTAAGACTCATAACAGTTGCAAATTACTTCAAATATATATACACACACACATATATATATATATGTATATATATACATATGTATGTATGTATGTATATATATATATATATACATATATATACATACATATATATATATTTTTTTTTACATTGTTTCTATTGTTTTGGAAATGCAGCACAAAACTAACACAACTGTATGTGGTGGCAAATAGGATTAGCTGAAGAGCTGTGATTGCAAGACTCTTGGGAATAATAGGCAATACAAAGGTAACACACCTTGCAATTTGTGCATCGGAACTCTACAAATACCATAACATTAAATTCTCTTACTGGGATTATTTTGAATCCCCTAATTAATGCCAACTAGCCCAGGATCCATTTAACATTTAAATGTCATTAATTACTTCACATTGTAAAGAGTTGATCTGTCTGAATATTTAAGCAGGATGTCTGAGCTTGGCCTACAATGTCTGATGCTATGCTAATCTGCATTGTGGACCTATGCAGAACCTTCTTATCAAATAAATCTCAATTTTTTGTTTTCACTTAGTATGCAAGTCAAGTTTTGTATTTCACAATGAGAAAAAATGCAGATGTCTACTGACCTTAAGTGATGTGCAGTTTTTTGATGATATCATTACCCTCCAGCTACACAGTGCTTCAAGTACTACAGAGCCAACCATATTAATCATCACAAAAACAGTGAATCCTGCAAAGTTGCCTCATAGACATCTTTACTAAACCTATGAATCACAAAATCTAAGCATTCATATAGAAAACAAGCCAAGGAAAACAGAATGATACACAGTTCTTCATCAAGGCGTAGCACCTGTCCACTCAGCGAATCTTTTTGCATGCTGAGAGCCAAGTGAATTAACAAGTACTTAAGAGACTCTGTGTGTATGACTCTACGTTCCTACATTAATGTGTTTTTTTTCTCTTTGTACTTCTTTGTGTACTACATCTTTAACGGTTTTGGCGAGGTGGCTAGTTGTTGGCTTGCATACTGGGTAGCTGGTATTAGGTTTTGTTGCGGATGGTATCCAAAGGGAAGCCATCTATCCAACATAGATTGAGGCTTGTGCCAGTAAGTGTTGGTGGAGCAGGTGCTGAGGCTGCAGGTGAATAAGTTGGCCATGAGGATGAGTTATACTTCCAGAATAAATTCAGCTCTTCTGTGATAGAAGAAACATTTTGTTCCCTGAAAATTCAAGATGCAATGGCAGGTCATTACATCTCGCCTTTCTCATAATGTTGGTAATGCTAACACATTTTACTACAGTCATTCAAAAGAACAGCACCTTCAAATCTCTTTAAATTCAATGCCTTCAAAAGCAGCTCTGTGTTTTTGGAGCCTTCCTCTGACTCTGTTTTTCTCATTGCTTTGCACTGGCAGCTCACACTGACAGAAGCACGGCATGGATGGCTGCCACCACTGTCATTGTCAATAGCATGACAACACACTATCTAATGCAGGGCAGGCAAAAATGAAACACGCACAGCAGAGAGGACAGGCTAATTATTCAGACACACAGCTAAGAGCAGAAGGGGACATAACTTGTCAACAAACTGTTTGGGTGATTAATTTTTTTTTGTCATTTGCGCAGTCACCTGTGTAGTTGGCGGTTTATGGTGATAAGATGACGAAGAATACTGACTTTTATGCAATGCACCAAGGTGTAAGAGGGTAAAAATATAATGAGTCTTTAGTCTGCTGTTATTTTTAAGGATATTAACTGGCGAGGGGACTGCAGGTTCATGTGGGCTGTGAGGACCATAAGTTACAAGGTTCTGATTTGAGAGATAAACACTGGAAGAATACTAATTATGATTATGCAAAAATAGATTAAAAATAACAATTATGTGTCTGCTTCATAATTGTGCTATGCCAATGATATAGTTTCATACATTTTTTATGTGCAAAAAAAAACCATATATATTCATTCTTGGGAAGAGGTTAAAGTAACAGGGAGATTAAAAGAAATATCATTTTTCCTTGGTTTACATCCAGAACACAATTTTAATAAAATCGTACAAATATTGAACCTCAGCCTTTTTACATGACATCGAGCAAACTTACATTTGTAAGAATAATAATCCACAGACCCAATGTCTGCATTATGTCAGATCTTTGACTATAAATGAAACTTTATACACTAAAGGACAACAAAACCCCTTTTTGAGAAAGTTGGGCAAAGTAATCATTTGTTGTAAGCCATTTTTATTCTGTTATGTGTTTTAAATTGACAAGAAATAAATAACAACTGATATTTCATGGACTCTTTTTGATACAGTAATGCTCATTAATGCATATATTTTTATAAAAAAATATCTTCTGTCTCTTGCCCTGAGCAGGATTCAAATGATCCTGCACTTCATTTCAGTGTGAAATAAGTGATAGCTGTGTTATAGTGTCACATCAAAAATGGCCACTTGTGTCTCCAGTGATCACATTTTTTTCAAATCTCTAGGAACCCTTTTCTGTTGTAAAAATGACTCTATTATATATAAAAAGAGCCATCTGATTTAGGGTTAAAATGCTAAATGCCCAAAGTTAATCTCTTTCAGCCTCGTTAGCTAGATTTGTAATTATCAATTGCATGACCATCCAGCTATCTAAATTATTACAACCTTATACCATCTGCATTTTAACATCTCTGGAATAAGGATTTGGAGAATATAAAGCATATGGGCTGATGTAGCCCATGCACTGATGCATGCTCCAGTAGAAAAACAGTGAACCGTTAAAAATAACAGCTGCATTTTAAGGTCCTCTGGATGACTAAGTTTATTGATTTTAAGATAAAAAATAAACACAAAAGCCACTTTAAGATTTTATTGATGTGATGTTCATCTTGATACCTGTCATTAAAGCTTGACTGACTGACTGATTAGCAGGATTGTACTGACCTCGTGTAATTAGTACTTAAATTTTTTTCTTTCAGCTTAGACTGAAAATACATCACACAATATAATCAAAACTTCCACCCTGCTACAGTAGTCCATGTTTAACTGTGGCCATTTCATTAGAGAATTCATTATGCACGACAAATTCATATTCGTCAACACCAACTCAGGTGCACAGCCACACGTGACACATGCAACACATTCACTTTGACACAGTAAAATCCATATTCTCATGCTGTGTGTGGTAAGGAATGTAAAAAAGAAGAAGAGCCTGACAAGTAGACCCTCTCTGCTGTCCTTAGTTCAACTATGAGTCATAGTTTTGAGGCTTCTAGTGAGACATACAAATACAGATGGAAATCAGATGGTTGGTAGAGATACTAAGAATGACCTCTCGGCTGGAAGAAGATATGGACGGGTTTTGTTAAGTGTTAAGTTACTAAACCACACTTGCTGCTATGGTGACATATGATGATGAAGAAATGTTATATCCTATATTTAATCCATTCTGCTGTCTTTGAATTTCTTGAAAATAAAAATGGTAGATTTATGGTGTAGTCGTTGAAAACAGTATGATGATCAATGTGTGGACCAGTGTAAAAAAAATAAGCCTTACAATCCATGTGATCAAGGACTAAGGGTCAATCATGACTGCAATGACTGTCATACATTTTTTTTTTGGTACTACCACATAAGTCATAAAGCTCAGTCTGCAGCTTGAGGTTTATTACCAATTCTGTGTGCATCTGTGAATTCCCGAAAGGCAAACTACGTGACTAATTGACCTAATGTTTAGAGGCCGTCCTTGTTTGGCTTTAGAGCCATTGATATGGATTGTAAGGAGGAGGTGAGGAATGATGAAGCAGAGTTGAGCTGCACTGATGACCTCAGGAGTGGCTGCTAAGGTCATAGCTGAAATTATAACTTCTAAAATCAGCTGTTCATTTTTGCAAAGAGGGCAGCTTAATGGAGTGGTTTGCCCAAAGTCAGGACTTTCAGAGTCAGGTGAGGGTGAAGACACAGGTCACCCATTGGTGGTTTTGAGTGGGGAGGCATCTGTCAGCACAAAACAAAGAGGACAAGGATACAGAACAGCAGGGCATCCGACGTCCAAAACAGACTGTATAGGGGTCTGTGTGTGGAGAGAAAATATTTACAGACTAAAAATCAAGAGATGAAGTGGAGAAGCCGGCAGTGTGAAATCGAAGAGGAGAGAGGTGGAGCCACAGACAGACGGGGGAAAAAGAAAAGAGAGACAGACACAGCGAAGGCTTATCTCTTGGCCTGCAGACAACAGTTCTTTTTCAGAGCTGCGGCTCTGAAAAAGGGTGGGGGTGTCTCTTTGGGGTGCATGAGCCAGAGGGTCAGCAGTTCATCCCATAATTCTATGATTGCAAGTCAGTTGCAGATGCTCAAAAAGTAATAATAATAAAAATAAACAGCTATCCATTTAACACCTGTCATTCCAGCTTCTGACAACTAGAGAGGCTGTTAATCAAAGCATATTTGCCAGGGTTCACAAAGGAGAAAGAAAAAAAATCTCTTTACCCATCTGTGCACTTGCTTGTTTGTTTGTTTTTAGACATTACTTATATTTTAACTGATACTGGAATTCACAAGTCCTTTGCCCCCAAGAAGCATCGGATCCATCTGTCTTGCGTCACTAATGCTTTGCACAGTCATTTGTAACAACCATAAATAGCAGTGGTCTACATTTAGTCAATGACATCTGCTATGACCTAAATGGAGGAAATATTAAATGGGCTGCCAGTGGCTAAATTTATGATAGCACACACACTTTAAAGGGATCTGTGCTTTCTGTACGTCTAAATTACAAAGGACAATGCATACACTAAACACTAAAAAAGCATTTAAAGTCACAATGACTTTTACTGGAGATCCTTTTTTTCCTTTTGATATATTGCATTTATAAAATATTAGTGCATATAGTACATACAGTACTTAACATACCAATTTGTTCTGATCAATGTGACCTCTCATTCTGTTTAAGATAAAGCCCCAACTTTGCTGAGCTGTCACTATGGTGCTCTAAAATGTATTAGAGAAAGATCACTTACTCCTAATTCTTAACTCTTTAATAACTTGTTACAAAGTGTTAAATACATAAAAAAAATTAAAAAAAAACTCTTTTACATTTAGTTCTACTTTATTGTCAGTGACGTTCAGGGAAAGGCATCTAATCGGCAGGCATCATATGTGAATAAAAGAGTAAGAGACAAAAGATTGTAATTTTAAAACTTTTTCTTAATGCTCTACTTTGAAACAAGCAGGAGACAGGATGACCTTTGTACATAACATAGCTGTGAATGTAAATCTCACACAAAGCTCTTTAACTCCACTAATTGATGCCTGGAGCAAAAAGATAAAAAAATATATATCTGCTTTGACATAACCACATGAAGGCTTTGTGGCACTCCTGTACAAGTACACCTCTGAGAAATTTGCACTCTGTCAACATCCCTATCCTCTTTTGACCAGATGCAGCCCATCCAGACACCTGGAGGAGGGCGACACCATTACCTCTCCTCAGTCTAATTGCATGGACATAGCATTGGCAGTTGGGGAAGGATTCCGAAGCCAAATTCTGCAGGAGAAGTAGCAGGGGCTTGATGGGCCGAAATTCATTCTGACAGTCACTGCCTGATTGACAGATTGCTAAAGGTTGACTGCGGCCTCTACGCGCCACAGGTAGATGGGCCTTTGCCCCGCCACCATGGGGCTCCAGGGAGATTGGCTTTGGGATTGGGAAGCAGAGAACAGCTCAGGAAACATTTAGTGTTGGATTTGAATCTGGCTATAACTGTTGGTGGTCAGGCAATTAGATATACACAGTGCAAAACACAGCCTCATGCTGTTCTCAGCCCACTCCTGCCTGCCTGCCTAAGCCTATACATATGTATGAGTTTGTGCTCACAAAGTGGAAAGGAGTACCAAACCAGCCATAAACTATGGCTTTTCTCATTTCTGAATAGAGGCTGTCTTAATAGATAAGATAATCATGGTGGATGGATGATAGATAATGTAGAGGTGGTTACTATTACTGACATGGGTTAATAGTTTTTGATACATGTTTTCTGGCTTAATACTATTCCTTATACATTTTTTCATACATATCACCTGACCTGCCATGCTGTTTGCTGCAAAAATTGCAGTCTGAGTAATTACTTAAAATGAATTACATTGATTGCACCAGATTTTATGCTCTTGGACACAAAAAAGGGATAAAGATCAATAAATGCTACTTTCACTTCACAAATATACATCTTTTTCTTTTTTTAAAAAAATCAGTGAGCCTAGTAGAGGCAGAGGATACACTATTGATCTCTAACTCTAGGACACAAGTGGATATCCTTGAGGAATAAACTTTGTTTCACAGCTAAAGTAAGCTACATAGCCTATCAAAACACATGATTTGTATGTGGAGCTTTGAAGATAAAAATGCATTCCACCACATTCCTGAACAAAATTACAATTAAATAAATAATATATGCGGGCAATGTGAACAGTTTGTTTTAATAAGATATACAGAGGTTGCAAATTATTTGATTTTTTTTATTAACCTCTCATCCAAAAAGATCCATGTACTGGATTTTATTTTCCACTCTTAATATGCATGTAACTCATCTTTGATAGACAAACGGAAAAGCAGCAGATAATTTCAGTTTGATAATCTTAAAAAAGAAAAAGAGGAAAGACAAGAACAAACAAATGGAGGTTGCCTCAGGTATCATCTCATTGAGGGGCATCGAACCACTAAAACAAGCTTCAAGGAAGGAAGGAAAAAGGAGCTCTGGCACTGCTAACAACATTGTCACACAGCCCACCCACCCACTTCTTACCCTCCTTTCGCACCACATTGTCAAAATAACTGTCAGAAGTGTTTCATTGCCTCAGAACTGCTGGAGAAAATGTTGGCCTTTGTGGGTGGTGGTGTGTGTTCACAATATTGAGGACAATAAAGAAAGAAACAATCTGGCATAGCAGTTCAATTTAGCGACATCATTTATTTGATGAAAGGTGCACCACACCACGTCTAAGCAACTTCTTATAGTGAGACTTCGTTTTAAAGCAGAAGAGAATTTTTCTCATGACAAACCTGCTATAAACTTTTGCAGCAGCCAGTGGCTGTATTTTCCATCTATTTTATACTTTATTGGATTTTCCTGCCTTCATCTGCTATTGCTGTATTTAGTGTTGATGATTTCCATTGAGAGAGGAAAAATAGGCCATCGAATACTCTTAATTCACCACATACACTCTGGCCCCTGTCATTTAATTGATAGATGGAAGCTCTTTCTTTTTTCACTTTCTCCCACTCCCCACATAGCTCTCCATTTATCGCCACTTTCATTACTCGGAGCAGAATGGTACGTTTCTGAGATCAGTGCTGGATATCTGGAGGCTAATGAGTTGGGTGGACTGCAGTGATTGCATGGGGATATGCCTTTGCTATCTGGCGACGCTTACAGTAGTGACATGTTCAGGGTGACAATAGAAAGATGAGGGACTAAAAGCTATGGCTGCTCTGACATTACATAGAATACTCTGATTTCTTTTTTCTTGCATTTATTCCATTTGTCCTATTTGCATACTGTTAGGATTTTATCAATAGATACTCCTCACTGACATTCTTATTGGTACTAGTCTAGACATCTCACGCTAAGTTTAAACTATTCGGGGTGGGGTTTTTCATGTCAGCCTGCTCTTGATTCAATCAGCCTAACAAGCCATTGCTTTTGTGTAAAACAGAGTAGCAGCACTTTGGACCAGGTAACTATTTAAGCTTTATTGGACAGGTGTTGTGAAAAAAGAATTTTTACTGGCCTTTTACTCTCAAAGATTTTTGTAAAAGGAGTAGTTGTTAAGGCCCGAAGAATATTATTGTTGACTTTATCTGAATTGTCCCCATGATTCATGATGCCTGTGGTGTGTCAGACAGAGGAAAGGATTCTGGACCAGTGTGGTACTGGAACCAATTTAAAATTGGTTATATACAATACCTATCACTAAGTGCCGAATTATCAATTGTTGCAGTTGTAAACACACGTTTACTAATCACAATCTTCTGCATACTAGAGGTCTTGAGATACATTTTCAAGTTTACTTACTAATCAGTGTATCTCAATAATGTCATGCAGCTTGAGAGAGTAAGTATTTATTAATGAGCCATCTCTAAGCAAAATCCCAGCAATACAGTAGTAGGCTATGCTGGTGTAAGTGTGGGCCTGAAGCACCCTGCCAACAGCACTGAGGCATGTCATTAGAAGCACCCAATCCAGCCCAGATACAGGACTGTTGCTCAAGTACCGGAATTATGACCACAGGCAAAAAACACAAACACTGGTCCTCCAGCGGGTGTGGGAACAACTCGGGTCTGGTCAGCTCTGTTCTCTTCTCTTAAAGATGGTGAGGCCAGTTCCTTATATTTTTCTGGTTAAATTTAGACCATTGTCCTCTGCTGCAGACAGAATACTAATAAGGCCAGTGCAAAGCCAAAGAGCGCTGCAAGAGACTCCGCTCCTGTATCCCCCCCCCCCCTTTCTACCGCATTAAAGCTTTCAGGCTTTCAGAACATTGTACAACTAAAGTAACCCGAACCATAAGTTTAACTGTAGCCCTGAGATATATTGACTCCTCCTCACACAATTATGAGCAGCTTTTGAAACACCTTAGGCATTTTAGCGACACATTAAAGTCACTTAATGGGATGCCGATTTTCACCACTGGACTATCCAAATAAAGTGTAGCCCATTAAATGAATATTTCATATGCATTTTGATGGGATCTATCAGACACTCTGCAAACATTACCTATTATTTATTGCTCCACTAGCATACTCTGATTTTCTTTCATTTTGCATTAGATGCAGTGAACACTTCTGAAGCCCAGCCATTTGTTTGACTATGTAAATAATTGAGCAGATACAGTATAGTCACATACATCATTGAAGAGTTGCAGATGGAAAAAAAAAAAAAATCAGCATTTTCTTTTTCTCGATCAATCATATTTCTGAATGCAGAATTTTTTGTACTCCAACATTTACAGACACTGCTGATATAGACAAACTTTTTATATAATAAAACAGTTTTGTTGTGATTAATGGTAACCCTTTGTGCATATTAAAAGACTTGTCAATCAGACATAGCATGTTTTAATCTTTGATTTTTAATAGCATAAAAGCAACACATGGATAATTCATTCTACTCTAAGTGCTTGAATGGGAACCCTCGCTAGTTATTCGTGCAGCCTGAAGCCCATAGGACTTTTACTGTTCATTTCTGACCAGGGCCTCAGTTCAACACCAATAACATAAGACTACTCCAACGACTACAGGAAAAGCTAGAGTAACATTAGTGCCTGACCGAACACACCAACCCCCATCTTGTTCTCTCTTCCTTCCTTTTTTTTTTGTTTTTTTTGCTCTGGTAATGAGAGCAGATGCCAAATGAAACCACTAAGCTAAGCAGAGCAGTGCTGAAATAAGAAATAGCTGTAACCAGGACACACTGGGTGAATATTTAGAGCAATGTACATATTTTAGCATGCCCTTTCAAGTGATTCCAGGTTAAAGTGGATCATGACTGTGCCTTCACTGATTTAATTCCAGGTTTGAGGGCAAGTGCATGTATAAGTACAGTAGGACAGTGCCAAGTAAGCACTGTTGACACTATGTGTTATTCTTTACAAAGATGGGACGTGGGTTATGAAAGGGCATGGTTTGTGCCTTCTGCAGTCTCTCTCATGCTCTGCTTTTCTTATTATCATGCTCTTTTAGTCCTTGAACTCCCCTGAGTCAACAGAGACACTCCATCTGGGGTCTGAAGTCAGGGAGCTGGTAGGATAGTGCCTACGTGTCAGCATGCTTGCTTCGGCCTTGGCTAGTGAAAGAAGGGTAAGGAAGGGTAGAAAAAGGGCGAGACAAGAGAGCTGCAGACAGTGAAGGAGGGAGAATTCAGGGTGCTTCATCATCTCCAGCGACAACTGCACACAGAGGGAAGTAAAGTACATGTCCACTTACAATCTGCAACCTTATCCAGCAGGCTGCCAGCTAGCGGTCACCTCACAGACGTCTGGCCAAACCCATCTATTAACCCAGAACAGCTGGCCACTTCCCAGCTTGCAAGACTGCGCCTTTAATTGTGCTTGTGGTCTAAGGAGAGAAGAGTGGGTGGTCTGCGACGATTATATTCTTATTCCAATAATATACTGCCCAAGAGACTCAGTCTGACAATCATCCACAGACCACACGTGGAATACCTCTCATTAAAAAAAAACAAATAAAATATAAGACGGAAGTGTGTACTGTGAAATTTGATGTGTGCTTTACTGTTATCAACCTTAACTGCCTAACCTCCCACCCCATCCCTAACACAGCCGTCTCAACTGCTGAATCCTGCCGATGCTGCAAAATGAGCAGGCATCTACATAATACAACAAAACTAATTTCCTCATCTCCTGCTGTTCTTGAGTCCTGAGAAGATGAAAATATTCATTGCTGTTGTCCTGAACACAGCATAATCATCTAGGATTTACGCTTCTAGCTTGTATCAAATTAATTGTGCATGGAGTGAGGAGGGTCGAGAGAATATCTCATAGAAATGGATTTCACCATGTCATCACCCAAATGTATAAAGTAGAACTATAGTCTTTGTTTTCTTGTCTTTGATCACAGCAGAGTGTGCATGGTCGCTGTCTTTACTAAAACATGGAAAAGCACAGCAAAGATATGATGCGGCATTATATATTAGCTCGTTTCCAGGCTTGTCACCACAGAGTGAATAGTGGTGGTATGTACAGCATTTACATTGAAACAGCTAAAAACGCAACACATGACGAGACCACTGCCTTAGGATTATCCAGTGGCTTTGAAGTCTTCTGCTGATGCAGTGGTTACTTTTGCCTGAACACTTAAGCCCCTAGATGAAACTTAGCAGGAATTATTAATGGAGGGCTACTTGCCTTAAATGACAGAAACAGACTAAAAAAATGTGCATGTTGGTTTGATGTTACTAACAAATTCATATGATTCAGATTCTTTATTCATAATTGCCAATTTTTTGTTTTTTCTGGGATCAAGAAATCAAAGTCTGAAAAATATAGTTTAAGAAATATTGCCTTTTCCTGCAGGTTTGCTCATTTATTTTGGAGCATGGACAGTAAGTATTACTCCCCATAGGCATTTCTACATTGATTGCACTTATTTATGGCCAACTTCATGTCTGCACCTTAGTTGAAGCCAGTCTCCACAGGGCTTTTAAAAACCCAATTCCAAAAGAAGTTGGGATGCTGTTAAAATAAGAACAGAAGGATTTTTAAATTTCATAAACCCATATTTATTCACAATACAAAAAGAAAACATGAAATGTTTAACAAGAAATTTTAGCATGAAAAAAAAATCTTATTTTGAATTTGATATAAGAAAAGCATTTTAAAGTTTCTAAAAAATCGTAATCTAAAAATCTTCAAAATCTTCAAAATCTGGAGAAATCTCTGCACATAAAGGCCAAAAAACAATACCGGATGCCAATGATCTTTGGGCCCTCAGACAGCACTGCCTTAAAAACAGGCATGATTTTGTCATGGGAATCATTGCATAGGCTCGGGAACACTTGAAACACCAGAAATCCCTGTTTGTAAACACAGTTCACCTGCATCCACAAATGCAGGTGAAAGCTCTATCATGAAAAGAACCCATACGCCAGCATTATCCAGAAACACTGCCATCCTCCCTGGGGATGAAAATGAACTGAGGCAAAGTGGAAAACTGCTCTTTGGTCAGATGAGTTAAACTCTAAAATTCTTTTTGGAAAACATGGATGACATGTCCTCCAGACTAAAGAGGTGAAGGACCGTCTAGCTTGTCCAGAATCTCTGATGGTACACGGGTGCATTAGTGTCT
Organism: Etia nguti; assembly: GCA_015106755.1. Lineage (NCBI taxonomy): Eukaryota > Metazoa > Chordata > Actinopteri > Cichliformes > Cichlidae > Etia > Etia nguti. The sequence continues at coordinate 29,617 of VUQG01023656.1, forward strand.
ATGAAATTGGCAGCCTTCACATGGGAAAAAGCACCATCAATGCTGAAAGATGTATACAGGTATTAGAGCAATATATGCTCCCATCCAGGTGGCATCTTTTTCATGGAAAGCTTTCCATATTTCAGTGAAATAATGCTAAATCACACACCCAATGGTTTTTGTATTAGAAGAGTCCAGGTGCTGAATTGGCCTTTTATCAAATTGTATACATTTGGAGCATTACAAAATGAAGAAAAAAAAAAATACAAAGAAGACTGTTGAGAAGTTAGAATCCTACATCAGAATGGGACAACATTCCTCCTTGAAAAGTCCAACAACTGGTCTCTTTAGTTCCTTGACATTTACAGACTGTTGTTAAAACAAGAAGGGATGCTACACAGTGGTAAGCATGAGATGTTTTGCTGCCATCAAATTTAAAATGGCCTTATTTTCTTCTTAAAATTTTACATTTTCTTAGTGTCAACATTTGATTTGTTTTCTATATCCTATTGTAAATCAAATATGGGTTTATAAGATGTGCAAATTATTGCATTCAGTTTTTATTTAAATTTCAGCTCCCAAACTTTTTGAGAACTGTGGCTGTGCAACAGTAAACCTGATACAGAACACTGACTTAACACACATTATAAGGAAAATATCTTACTACTTTAAAATGATAGCAGCTTTCTGACTAGAATTGCATGGAGCGAACAGTTTTCTATTTGCCATCATAATCTGCAGATCTGGTCATTTCTCAGCCATATAAGATAACAAACCTTATGTACGGTTCCTCTTAAGGTGCTTCTTCCATCTAGCATATGAAAAATGTACAATTGAAAATGTCAATTTTACCACCACTTATTAATTTGCATTGATTATATCTGACAAGTGATGTTCACTGCAGATTTTAGGATTTGCAGCCTAAGGGAGCAGAAGCTTTACATTGGTGACAACCACTCAAGTCCTCCAAACTGACTAACGAAATTACTGCCCTTCAGAACAACAACTGTTTTCTGATCTGACACCCGTATTAACAAGATGACATTATTTGTCATCGCTGTTGTCAATCTTCATTTGGAAAACAAATACATATTACGATCTCACAAGATGATAGTTAGGTTTAGTTTGATTTAAAATTACTACTTCATTAAGGTTAGACCTACGTTTTCATTTTTATAACAGAACCATGGTTATGAGACAAGTGTGGTTTTTACTGATATTAAAGGAAAGAAAAAGAGGCACTCTTTTGTATTAAGGTTTAAAACACTCATGAGAACCGTTAATGCATTATAAACTTTATTTATTAAGATCATTTTCTACTATATCATGGGCAGATTAGGACATATTATTACATTAATTTTGGAAAAGAAATGCTCAAACAAAGAAAAGCCAGTGTCAGTGGAGTGGCCCAAAGTGAAGACGGAACAAGTCATAATGAAGGGATAGATAGTGTGGAAATAAAAGATTGGAAAGAGAAGATTGTGCCACATTCATAAGCCCAGAAAAAGGGAGGGGTTGACAGTAAACCCTGTAAATCCATTTGGTTTTTCAGACATGGATGGAGAACAGAACTGACAATAGCTTGAGGGGCTAGTGCTCCATGGAGTGAATACCAGAGCGGAGGAGACCAAAAATAAATAAAGAATGTGTCACCTAGTGGGAGGAGGCACCAAGGCAGGATCTGTCAGAACTCTGCTGCTGTCTGCAGATTAGATCTGGGGCTATTTAAAGAGGGAGAGCACGCCAGAGCCCCCAACACCAATGTCCACACTGCACCTACCACCAGTATAACATTACTGGCAGCCATCACCTTTTGAGAAAAAATATGATCCATAAGCAATGACTACAAAGGGCCAAGGGATGGGGACATTTTTTTCTGCCGTGACTGACCTGATCACATCGCATGTTCTCTGAGTCCGTGCAGATAAATCCAAGGTCACGTAAGAGGGGAATTTGCATGATGATGTCATAGATGCAGTCAGGGCTGCCATATGCTTTTTTGGGGTTATAGCTGGTCTAAAAAAAAAAAAAATCTCAATAACCCTGAGGTCAGATTGACATGCTGCCATTCAAATAATCACCATTTCCCATCAGGATCAAAGTAACATGAGCCAGTCTGGCAGTCAGTCTGACTTGGCGTGCACTGTATATATATCCGTTGTGCTTTTATGACAGTGTTTCTTTATTTTATAGGGGAAAAAAGAGCTAGTGATTGATGCATGTGTTTGTGTGGGTGTATGAGTATCTGCCAGAAGATATGAGTTTAGCTATGAGTATGAGAATGCATGTGTATACACTGTAGTTTTTTGGGGGGTGTGTGTTGTGTGAGTGCATGCTGTTTGTGTGTTTTCTGTCCTCCCACAGTAGATTGATTAGATAGAATGCTGTTGGCGAGGCCCTGCTGTGTGTTTGGTCACATCACTCTGACTCTGTGATGTTTCTCTCCTCAAATAAAGCAACATTAGCCCAGTCATGTTTGCCTCCCAAACATGAGCCAAGGATGATGAAGCTATGTGCACTACCAAACTGCAAGGCCTCATTTACCCTGTGATACCTTCTCCCTTTCCTGCTCCCTCTCATTCTTGCACTGCTGTCTCTTCCTCCAGGCTGCAGCAGACTGACTCTGTGCTACAGACTGAGTCATTCTCAGCCAGTCAGTTATCTCTCCATCCAGCCCTCAGATTTCACCACTCCTTTTGTTGTCATCAATCAAAGCTCGGCTGCAAGAAAGAGAGGGAGAAACCCATGAAAGGTGTCAAAACAGTGGCCAACTACGGACTTGCACTTGTAGGTTGGCGCCGCATTTATGCATGAACACAAAATCCATGGATTATTAATGAAGCCCCTTTTCAAATGTTTCCAGGAACCTTGTAGAACGGTGTGTGTGAAAAGCGAGGAGAATGCATCAGAAGGTGCTTTGGCGAACACCGATTGTTGTATCACGCAGACCTGCAATTAGTAGGTTTGGAGGATGGGATTTGCTGGCAAGCAAAGCATATAGGAGAGAGGGTCATGGACAAGTGCAGGTGAAGACAATGAAGCGACAAAATCTCAGTCAGAACGATCCTCAAAAATGTTTTCCACAGATGGCTCAACAAGGCCCTCATACCATACCTCTACCAACTAATTACATGCTGCGCCTGACTTCACACTCTCTCTTCCTTGCCAAAGCCAAGTTTATTGAAAAGATGAATATGCTTTACGTAGAACAATACATCTCCATTCTTCACTCTTTCCAATTGTGTCAACACAACAGTACAATGGGCCCACTGTTTATGGACTAGAAATGTAACGCGTGAAACGGAGATGAAGTGAGAGGAGAAAAGAATGGGAAATTGCCTCTCCTGTCATTCACCTTCACTGTACATTGGTTATTTGTCTGCTGTAATTGCCCCTTTTAATGTTCCTGAAGAATGCAGGTAAAGGAAACCCCACTGCGCTGTGTGTGTGTGTTGGTTTAACAATACCACAGCAAAACCATAGGCAGTATGAATGACTGACATAGATACTGTGACATCACCGGTTGGCTGTCAAGTTGTGTTTTGAAGCTTTAAGATGAGGTCACCATTTTGGTTGCAAAAAACTGGATGTGATAAGGTGAGGTGGGTTGAACAATACCACCGTTAAGTCTCCATTTTCAAATATCATTACAGATTTACAAAAACAGAACTATTTTTTTTATTCATTGAGGCCCAAAATGAGTGACTAAGACCAAGAACTCAAGACTGAGAGCATTTTTCCCCCCACAGACCTCAGAAGATATTTGGGTTGGATAGCCACGGATTTCTTGCCACTAACCTATCTACTATGCCGTATTTGAGCTTGACAGTCCACAGAGGGCACAAGGGCAGACATCTAGCTTAGTATAATACAAATGAGCCATGCATATATTCATTTTAAACTTATTCTTTAAATTATTTATTTATTTAAATAAAATACTGTCCTAGTTAAATATTTTCTTTCCTCTCACTTTTATGAGATGTGTTTACCAGGCTGCTTTTGCCCAAAGGGGTTGTGTGACCGAGGTAACGCTTCTCCAAACACCATCGTGTTTCCCTGCCAACTCGGCAACATATAATTATCAAGAGACACACACACAGAGAGAGATAGACACATTAAATCACAAATCAAGAGAATTGTTAAGCAGAAAATAGGCTGTGATATTTCTCCAAGGGGAACATATATGTATTCTTGCCTCATTTCAGGCACGTAATCAATATGTTTTTGGGCTTATGGGTAGTATTTCAATATGTAATTAAAGGAACTGATCCATGCACATTGACTAATTGTTCTCTTGACGAGACGGCTGATGAAATCTATCCAAAACTGAGAGAGAGAGAGAAAGAAAGAAAGAGAGGATGTTACACAGGCTTTTACTTAATGGGGAACAATGGCAAAACATCTGGATTTTGATGACTAATTCGTAGGCTGTATTTTACATTGGAATTTGTTTAAAGTTCAGTATTTCTCTCAGATGATAAAACCTTAGATTAGGAAAAAAATGAGGAGAGGATATGTGAAATGTGCAAATAAATACATGATAAAGAGTGCATGGAGGCAGAGAGAACATCTATTAGTCAGGATGAATTTTGCAGTTTTTATTTGCTTAAGTTTAATTATATTTGACATTTCAGCATTCCAATCAAAGTAGTACACTGCTGCGAGTGTCCTTAAAGCATTCAAAATGTAGTCACTGTGGACCATATCAAAATACTGCAAATGTCTAACAAGCTTGCAAGTGCACGTCTGTGTTTCGCTCTCAATATCCTTCGCTCGTTTGGGATTGCACGTTCAATAACATAATACCAATAATCAGAATACAGCCTACAACGCTTAGAGAAACACTAATTGCTTTATTGATAATTCTGATACTCCAATGATGGTTGACAGCTGACTTCCAAAATCATCACAAATTCTGCTGAAGAAAATCTGGAATACACAAATATTATATCATACACAGTACCTTCAGTTTAGGGTTTTCTGTCTTTTTCATAGTTTGTCTCAGAGCCAAGCTAAATATAGGAGAAGAGTTCAGATAATGACAAAGAAGGTCACTGCTGGACTTGCTATCTCTGCGAAGTCTAGCAAGAAGCCGGCTGATTGTTCATTTCCATTGTTAGCGACAGCGGACTGTTAAGAAGACGTTATCCACACATTAAGGGGGAGATGTGTTGACATCTGTCACCCTGATGATTGATTGCCTGAAGGAGAATCTACAGTTTGCTAGATTTTAGTTGCTGTTTTACAAGATGCATTCCGTGGGTGGGTGGACAGGAGAGTTCCTATAAATAGGAAACCCGGTGGTGGCAAGGGAGTGATGGAGGCAGGTATATGTGGCAGCCAGATGGTGCCTTGTGGGAAATGTCTCCCAGTGATTTTGTTTGCAAATAGGTCTCTGTAAAGTCACCAGCTCTTTTCCTCCAACTTGCCTGCTGTTATAGGCAGAGCTTTAGGAACTGCCATATCTGATAAAGGTGCTGCCAACTCAAAGATGTCCTGCCGCTTGCCAAAGAGAGAGTGAAAGTGACGCACTGTGACAGGTTTTGTCACTCTCTGAGGCGACCGCCCTACAGATTGTCACAGATAGAAATGGCAGAACCCTGGAAGCAATGACAAATTGTTTTGAGAGAAAGAGGTAGGAGAGCAAGTCATGCCAATATCTGTGGCCTACTTCATAACCACGGTGGGGAAGGAGGGGCGCTATCATCGTTCGAGATTTTCAGTCAAAGCATGTGTAAGTGCATGGTCTTAGCTTGTTTGATTTCCCGCATAATGATGCTGCTGTTCCATACCTGCAAGAGAAACAATGGGCTCTACCTGTGATCGTAACAGTATAAATGGATGTTCACAAGAACAATTCTATTATAAAAAAATTTATAGTCAAAACTCTTTCTAGGTCATCAAGAGAGCAATCATTGATCTGTTCCACTGAGTGAGTGTAAGTGTGACATTGTGAACACAGTAACAGAAGCCAGGGTGATTTCACAGAGATATGGGCACATTTTCTGGTTCATAAGTGCTAGCACCTCAACAAGTAAAACTCATTTGGGTGTAAGAGCTCAAACAAACATTTTACGAGTACACAAATTTAATCTGCAGTTTCTTTTTTTAATAGAGCAGGCACGTGTTTTTATATCTTGAAGCCTTCAGTGCAGAGGGTTCTCTGCTTCAATCTCTGATTCAGGAGAAACTAGCACAATTATTAAAAAGACATATTGCTTTTGAAAGATCACGTATTTACTGTGGAAATTTATTTGTACTAAATGAGATGTGTCTTTTTTAGATGTGTGTTTTTGGAACTATTTTAAAGTTGAGGATTATGTCAATAACACCTTTAGATAATATATATCACTGTAAATAGGATAGCATAGCGGTTATTGTGGGAAGGTAAGATACCACGCTTATTTTAAACACCTCACTCCTCCAGACAGTGAGTCACAGTTAAAGGCCTGCGGATGAAAATGCTTTGTTGATGAGAGGTCAGAAGAGACTTTTCTTTCCCAGGTTAACAGTGTAGCCCCCCAAAAAGAGTTTTTTTGCAATGATGTGAAAGCGTAAGAATAAAGACATCAAACAAGGTTGATCTACGACAGGAGTTAAAAATGTGGTCATAAGATGATGTGATTTATTATGATACAGATTAGCAGGTTAGCGTTTGTCATTCTGGTAAAGATTGCCATTGTACATATTGTATGAGTTTGATTTCGAACAGCTGCAAAGTTTTCAGGAGCTACAAATTATGCATCCTTGGCTGGCATAGCAGTTGCACCTGAACATAGTGCATTGTCCTACTAAAAGAGTGTACCATCTGACTAAGCATGTATCATTTCAAGGAAACTCCAGGTAAGCTTGGAGGAGGATGAATGAAAATGCCTCTCCACAGAAATGTGTTTATGCCCACTAATGCACACCACATCATCCTCTGTGGTATGGTTCTGAGTAATAATGCTGCCACAAACACTGGCTAGCCGATCTTCACTAAAGGCCAAAGAAGATGGAGCAGAAGCGAAACAGCAATTGAATATTCCTGAGGTCCATCATTGCATCCATAAAGGCTCAGAGAGAAGGTTAAAATAAAAATAAATTGCATTAGTTTTTTGGGGTTTTTTTCTCCTCTGTGCCTCAGTGTTTTCACAGAGGCCTGTAGATCTAGCTATATTTGTTGGGTAATGATATATGTGTTCACACTATAAAAGAAAATGGGAGCACACTCCCATTAAGATAAGCGCTGCAGGCCAAGGAAACCTAGAAATGCCACTGGCATATTGATTGCATGCCCTGTATTAATAGTAGGGTTAGCTGCTGCTCTCTCAGCCCCGAACAGTTCAGCCATGGTCAGACAACATTTAGCTGCAATGGAAACTAAGCTTATGTTAAACCAAAATGAAATGTAGAACAAGTGAACTGAAACTCACAATGCACTGAAACACGCAGCTAGTAGTCTGTTGATTTAGAATTTAATTAATTTATCGTACGTTAGCCTAATTTTTGTTCAAGACTTAATATTTTAGATTACTGAGACTGTTTTCATGGCAGATTCATTATGAAAAAAAAATATATATAGATAGTGTTACTGGTTATTTTTCTCTATTGACACTATTTATCAGCAATGGGCTTGGTTTAAACTTGCATGAAAACATACAATAGAAAATGCTCTGTGGCCACACAATGAAAAGCTGTTAAAAATCACTTAAGTCACACACAAAGATTATTAATAAACACTGACCTTACATATCACTTATTTTTCTAGTATGTGGCACCTAACTGGCACAAATAATGTAGCAACAAAGAGGTAGAGGAACATAATCTCCTGTGTTCAGTGCATGTTAGCAGACCTTTCTACTTGGTAGAGGTAATAAGGCGTCCTTTTTATGTTGTTTTGATGTTGCTGCTTGATTTTATTTACTGTTTTAGACAGAATTGAAAAAAAGGAAGAGAAAATCTAAGCACTGTCAGACGCCACTGTTTCTCAGCTTCTTTCACTTTCTCAGTACTCAATGTGTAATATAGATTGCAGGGATACAAATGTTGCTTGTAATGATTTTGGAATAGTTCAGAAAGCATTTCGTGATATGAAAATGGTATTTCTGTGCAGTTTTCAGTGAGTTTTTCCAAAGTATTAATACATTCTTTAAAATATATACTACAGGTGTATCACAATGAACTGTCAATGCACATACTGCAGACTACACTCCACCAAATGCTACCGCTAGTTGCACTCCATATGACAGGAAGAGCAAACAGTGGATCGAAATCATTACTACATGGTGGTAAAGCAGGGCTGTAAGCAACTGGTTAAAAAGCTCGACTTTTTAACCAGTAACTTGGACTTTTCTCAAAGTTGCATCATTACAAGAAGAAACTATTTTTATAGTTTTTTGCACTTCCCAAAGAGTTACAAGGTTAAGTTACCTTTATTTTTGTTATACTAAAGTTTTAAGCAGTTATTTTATACTTTTACTTGAAATTTCCAGGGAAAACACTACCCACACTACGTTTGTGCTTAAATTTGACTTGTGCTGTATCGCTACTATTGCACTATAATGCTGCTGCTCCCGGCACCTTATTGCAAGAGATTGACACTTAAAATTAGGTAGTATGTTAATGGCGGTAGCTTATTGGAAAAGAAGGATGGAAAATGTCCTCCATTTGCATACATTTATAAATGCTGCTGCCTGCAAGTTGTAATCACCTGTACTTGAAATATTGTGATATGATAAAGGCTTTATAGACCACCCATTGTCTTGACAGAAGATGAGACATTTTGCAATAAAGTACAGTTGCTGGCATACATGATACACGGGTGATTAACAGCAAGCTGTGTGGGTGGAGTCATTGAGATTTATACATCCACATGTCAGATCTTTCAAAAGCTGACCACACATACAGCTGCCTGTTCTACTTCCCCACTAACTGAGCTGATAGATTTGACCGCAGACTCTTGTAAGGAAAGAAAAAAAACATGTTGTCTCCTGTTTAAAAAAACCTTTGTCCTCCAGGTAGTTTTTTAGCAACTTGGTGTGATGGGTTTGCAATTCCATTCACACTCCTGGAGTTGGGGAAAAAAAGTAACTCCTGCTTCATTACTGATATGTTATTAGGCAATATGTTCAGCCAAAACCAAGGAAAGAGGACCGTATTTTAAGGACTTTTAATTACAAAAAGAGAGCAGGTGATCAATGGCAATGTGTGAATCTGCATGTTAGTGGTAATGTGAGAGAGAGGTGCAAATGGTGTTTTATTGTAGACCATATTTTTAAAGGTATGAATATGCCCTCGGAGAAAAGCAGGTGTAAAGCAAACAGCAGGATAAAAAAAACTGCATAAGTTAAAAGTAAAAATAAAATTGCATGAAGATTATGATTTCTTCCCTGTCAGTCTTTCACCTTCTGCTTGGTTTCTAGATCTGTCCACCCCTTCATGGACCCGTTTCCTGTTTCTTTTGTTACTTCATAAAATAACTTTGATTTTGATTATTTGAATTCACGAATTGCAGACTAACATGCAGATATACACATACATCTTTGTTTGCCTGACTACAGTTATACTTTTGCAAGCCTACAACACTGACCTTCATTTGGCCAATGCTGATCAAAACCATTTCAAATGATTTAAAGCTTGGACTGCCACTGTTGCTGCTCATATATGTCGGTGCTCTCCACTAAAATACAGCACAAATAAATAAGTCAAACCCCAAGATGCACCCAATTTCAGTTATTTCAACATATTAATTCAGTCAGTAATGAGATGGGTATATATTTAATATTCCATCAACATTAACTGTTTGCTCGACTATGCACATCGTCTGATGCAAATGAGCTTTGACAGCCCAGAAAATGTGTTTATATTCTGCTGTGATATGTTAATGTAGTAACATGTTTACACCAATTTACTGCCATAGTAGGAATTACGCGAGAAATTGTTACTGTAACAAATCAGATCAACTGTAAGTACGCTAAGTCTAAATTTATTTAAAACATTGAAATTATGATTAGTCATTGGCATAAAATGGGATAAACATGTAGCTTTAGAATGGACTGTGTATTTTTCCCCCCCTGGTCGGGATAGACTTATTATCTGCTTATTGGCTGGCATGGAGACAGACTTGCAGTTTGTGGTATTCTACCCTCTGCCCAAGAGATTCCCCCCCCCATTTTCCAGTGCAGGTCAAATACATTTACCCTCCAACCCAACCCACACAAACACACATAAACTACTATTGCTTTACACCTTCACTGGCCTTTGACAGAAAGACACCATGTTGTTAATGAAAACTCTGAGTCATTAAAATGGGTCAGTGTGGCCTGACTGCACTCACATGATCCCTTTTTCCTTCCATGTGACCAGCATGACCTGACGGTACACAGGCCTAATCCACCTGCTATCTCAAGGAAGCAGACAGACTGAGGAGCCCTGTAGCGTGGCCCTACCATCTTTTTCTGGTCATTACTGGCACTAGGCCTCTCAACACGGATAGAAGCAATGAAGGAGAACCTCAATAAATGATCAGTGTGCTCTGCCAGCACCAACACATGCTGCATCTGCTACCTCCCTATTGCTGGAAGACAATCTTCCCATTTTCCTCCCTCACTGATTGTACAACCCATAGCCTCTCGAAGTACGATAGGATAAACCTTCCAAATTTGCCATAGAGTTAGAATATAAGGAAGTCCAGTCTAACAGTCTAATGACCTAAATTTGGCTAAGGAACTGGTTGATTGCCCAGGCCTACAGGGACTTCAGAAGCCCACCTCTTCTAAAGCCCCACAGGGATAAATGAGGCCCATTATGTGCTGAAGTTTGTAATGATGCTTTTGATTAGTGAGTTGTCAGGAGGTACTGGCCGTATGCTCATCACAGCGTTGTTTAGCACTTTAAGGCCTCCATAAAGATGAGTGTTTTTTTGAGAAAAGATGAAAAAGCAGCAGGCATGTGCCTAATGAAGTCTCAAGCTTATAGCCCCTCTCATGACAGGATAATTACACCAAATGCTTCCAGCGAACACTTCAAAGGACATTTATCCCTGTGCCAACACTAAGCAATACATCTCACCAATCAAGATGGCCTGACCCTAATCAGGTCCCCCTGGCTTGTCTGTAATGTCTTCTGCCCAGTGACTCATTGGTCTGCAGAGTGAACTGTATTCAAATCCCAAACATGCTCAATATACTTGGCTAGTACAAAGTACAATGGAATTTTTCTTTCCGACATTCTTGGAGAAACATGTTAATTTAGGCTCACAGTATGTAACAATGTGTCACATGCAATGCTCTTGAAGAGGGAAAACAGGATATACCCAGCAAACTGTACACTTCAAATAAAAAATGAAAAACAAAAAACAAAAACAAAACAGAAATGCATGAGAAGCTAACTGACCTCATGTGGGTCTTCTTTAATTTTTGTAACATGTCTCACAGAATGGCCCAAGATCAGTGGCACAATGATTCAGTTACACACTAGGTGATAATAGGACCATAAATAAGATACTGTAACAATTAGATGAACTGTTCAATTCACTGTTGTTCTTTAGCACACAGCACCTAGCAGGAGATGTGAGGAAACATGGGGGAAGCTAACGGCAAAGCAGCACTACGGAAGTATTTCACACCTGTTATATCAACAGATTTTCTTTGTATGTTTGAAAATTATTATTTTTTTATTCAACTGTAAATCATCAACTGGGGGATCTGATGAGACAAAAAAACAAAGCTGAGACTAGACAATGCTTTGGGTTTTCTCTCTCATCCACTTTTTATGTTACACAAGATTTTTCAAGATCTTGCTTGCGTGTGCATATTATCTGTAAAACAGACGTGAAGAGTAACAGATATTCATTTGTCATCTGAATCACATTTGCAAACCCTCTGTTAAGCAGCCCCGTCTCCTTTCATGCATATGATTAGGGGGGAATGATGCAGCATCTATTCCTCTGCATTAACCTAAGTTCACACAGTCTGGAAAAATATATTCTGAAGGGCAGCTGAAAAAATGTTAAGCTTTATTAAAGTGATTCAAAGCCATACGTTAATTTGTAGTTTGCTCTGTTTTGAAACAGAGAGGCTGTGGTTAGGTTGTTATCAGTGGTATTGCACTAATCTGCCCCAATGCACAACCCTAATCACACTCCAAGCAAACAATGTCATGTGTAAAGACCTGTCCTAAGCTTGAAGTCTAAACTCTCAAGCCAAGCAACATTCTGTGCAGATATGAAATATTTGCATGTTCTTCGCATACAGAAGGGTAATGTTTAGTACATTACTAATTTTAAAACACTCCCAGAATTCCATTTCATCCTATAGTGAATAAAGATGTCTGGAAGAGATTGCACAAGTTTACAAGTGACTGGACAATTTTGCTAGTGAATCTGGTAAATATGTCCTTTCGGCGTAAGTCGGGGATGATAAATTAGGTTCCGGGGGATAAGATAAACCATATCACAAAAATATGAGTGGCTTGGATGCCCCCCTCTTCTCGGCTTGAGGAGAATTCAATTGAGGGGAAATAAGGAGAGGATACAGAGTAAGAAGGAGCTGCAAAACTGCTGGAGTTAACTGCATTAAAACAATATTTGTGAAGCCTTTACTTACAAAGCCAGCATGCAAGGCGATTTTGATAATTGCTGAGACTTCCTAACTGGCATTAACCGCTTTCAGTGCTGAAAGTGCTGCACAGTGGAGGGCTGGAAATCTATTGTGGCATGTTGAGAAAGAAATAACACTTAGATTTGTTTGAATAGCGCCTCTGAACATTTGAGATTTTCCCATGAAAATAAAAAAAAAGCAAAGCTATGCTAGATGCTGGATGCTGCATAATTAACAAACAAGCATTCTAAACTTCTCTCAGTCTGCTCTGAAAATGACTCCTGGAAGAACGGGTGGCACAGGAACAGATGGAGAGAGGCCACTTGAACACAGCGTAATGAAGTGATCCACAGAAGATTCACTCATACTGCGTGCATTTCAAATGAACCCAGTGAGGGTGTTATGTCTCATTTATTTTGGTAACTCACACCTGATTTATTTTTTACATATGTACAAACTGCATTGCTACTGATAGCATCAGAGCTGTTTTTTTCACTTTCTTGTAAACACTAAAATATGTAATGCATATGGAAAACCAGATACCCTTTCTACTGGCATCATTAGAAACATGTTAAAGATGCACTTTTATGTACGACTTGCAAAGAATTGTAATTCCCATCTGTTTACTAGACAGCTAACAAAAATCTTTCCACACAGAAAACCATCAATGCGCATCAAAACAAGCAATTCCAGTTAAACATCTGCTTAAAGACCAACTGAGTGATTAGAACATGTGGTAAATATCCCCTCCTCATCAGAGGCAATTTCACACCTAAATCTTCACATTTGCTGATTTTGACCTCTGTCTGAAATTTTCAACAACATATTAAACATCAGATCTGGAAAAACTTGTTTCAGTACTCATGTTCTGGTACAACTTTAATTAGCAGTAAGAGAGAAGAGACACTCAGTTTGGGGGGAGGAAATCAGGTGCCCAGTTACAATAAATAAATCAGGATAGCAGGTGGTGCTGAATATTACAGAAAAATCACCACTCCTGAGGAGGTGGGGGGGTCATTAATAGTTTTTACACAAATCTGTGCTAGATAATCCTTGCCTGTCTTTTTCATCACTCTACCTTTCTGTTACAGACAAGGCTGGAGGGTGCCCTCTTTCAGTCTGACCCTCAATTACCCAGGCCAATCATTTCAGACAGGTGTTGAGGTACAGTAATAAAAGCTTGCCTGATGCTACTGAGGCAGCCTCTCTTTTAAAGCACCTCAGAGAGCTTTGAAATGACTCAACTCTCTGTTGATCATGTGATATGCCCACAATTGACTTGTGACTGCTGGCTGATAGTGTGCAATGAAACAGAAAAAAAAAAAATTACAATGCCATTTATTACTCAGTTTGTGTGTGTGATTCTTCCTGAGCAACCCTTAATCTAAAATGAACAAATCATGTTCTGAAATATTACTGAAAAATGCATGCGTTCCTATAATTGTGCATGCTCACAATTCACACACAGAAAATCATAGTTATTGTTATCAGAATCAGAATCGTGTTTATTGGCCATGTATATGCACAGACACATACAAGGAATTTGGTTCCGGTAGATGGTGACTCTCAAGCACAGCATTGTATATCTCAACAACATTATAGTCATCATCATACTTTTTAATAGCTTCTATAAGACAGCATTTACAGTAAAGCAAGTAAGTGAAGTTGTCAGCAGAGGCATGGAGAGAAAATTATAGACTGAAGTTAAAGTCTAATCCCCAGCACTTTATATCCATGCTTATACTATACATTACTGCTTAACTGTGTTGCAAATGGAGTCTTTTCAGTCGCAAGGATATGCCATCACCGCATCATAAACTTTGTAGTATGAATGTGCCGTGAAGTCTGTGGGGGATACACAGCCTGACTCCAGAGGTTTATCACAACTTTAAGCTTCCAGAATTTTACATTTTTGGAGGAAATAAAAACAAAACAAAAGAGAACTCAAAATAAGCACCTTATGAGCTAACTACTATTTACCTTGTAGGCCTATGTTTCGGACAATAAAACCCACACCCACATCGGGGAGTTTTTTATAGCTTGTTTGTGTACATGATGTCTGGAATTCTTTCATTTATTTATTTATTTTTCCAGTATATGATTAATAACCCACGTACAGTGATGTCCACATGAGATAAAGTTCCATGTTACACGTTTCATAATTACTTCATAATGCATTCTCACAATGCATTTTCTATTTCCAACACATTGTGCACAGTGTTAATAACTTGTTCCTGATGTGTTCATTCATCCTTTGAGCTAAAATAATCTTCTCATCCGATTCCATCCATAGATCCTTCATCACACACTCTGGAAGAAAAAAAGCAAAGACTAGACTTCTTTGTTGCTGTACTGAGCATGTGCAGCATTGTGACACAAAGAATCAGCAGATCCTTCAGGCTGAAACTGTTATCAAGCTAAATTAGCCCACTACATACTGCAGGGAGAGGTCACGCTAAACAGTTGAAGCAAGCAGGGAGGCCTTTTAAAATAGAAAATAAGCAGGTTCAGGGTCACTGCAGAGGTACAGCGACATTCAGTATATATTTGGCAACTAGAATCTCGATTTGTGCAGTACCCGTTACCTTTCTCTGAACTTACTGGTGTAAGTGCTCCATCTGTTTAAACGCAAATTAGAAGATTTATAAAAATGACTTGTTGCTCATGGCAATAACTACTAACCAAACAATAATAAATTCTGGTTTAATAGCAGGGTTGAGAAATACATCCGATAGCTATTCTTTTAACACACTGATTAAATTAGGTTTTGTAATCAAGTAAACAAAGCTATTCAGACTCCTCTGGCCCTGAAAACATCTTACATTAACAGCTCCATGAGTAAAAGTCTGCAAATCACACAGCAAACAGGTGGAGTAATTCAAGGATTAGAGGATTCATACAGCCTAGTTCCCTCCGGGCAGCATGCCAATAGAGAAGCATAGTCCAGGTACTCATGAGGTGCACGATGCCACAACTGGCAGATCTGCAGAGAAGCTCATTGACAGATGAGCCAATGCTGTGCGTGCAGAGGTATACAGCCAGATTCAAAAGGCAGGTGCTTTGACTTATCAGCACCAAGAAAAATTCAGGATTCATATAAAACAGCAGCAAGGAGAATCTAACCACACTTGAGCCAAATTTAGGATGGAAGATTTATTCAGTCTTATTCTTAAGCTTTTTATTGAGCACACGAGCAGCATGTTTGAATTTACAGCTTTTAGAGTTGGACAAAGAATGAATTACGATAGCAATTCCACATACAGAGATAAGACTTGGAGTTTTTGATACAAGCATACTCATTTTGTAGTCATAAGAGTCAGAAAGAAGCAAGCGCTGCAAATAATTATAGGGGGGAAAAAAGAGATCCTATTCAACAAATCTCAGGGTGAAACTACACTTTCTCTGCTGTTCAGCAGCAATTACAGGGCAAATCGAGGTGTACACATTCTTAAAAAAAAAAAGTTTTCCGAGTTCAAAACACTGTGCTTAATTGCTGAATAGTTTGGGGAAATGTATCATTTACAAGCTACATGAATGCTGAGTGTTTTCATTTCACAATAGATTGTTGTTGAGAGCAGAACATGCTGATTAAAGGTGCTAAAATGTCAAGTATAGAGGGCTCGGATTTTAGGTGCTGTCAGCAAACCAGCATGATTTCCACTGAAGTGCTTTCTATTCATCAAACACTCAACACTGCTGCTGATGACAAAGGCATTGAGGTTAATTTTGAGGTAACAATAAATGAAATGCTTCTGTGGTACATTTCTGTGCAGCAGGTGAACACTTGAGTTTATTTTGTTTGACATGGGCATTACAATAGCACTACAATTAACATCAAAGTGCAGGCATCAAAAGCACTGGATTAGGGGTTCACACTGTAAAGCTATAGGTCTAAGAAGGTTTATCTCATTTTAAAATGAATCAGCTACTGGATTTAGGATACACAGCTTGGTCTTAGAGGATTCTTTGGTGCATGTCTCTTGCCTTTTCAGTCTCAAGTCTCTTTCATGCTACAGGCTCATTCCAAAGGATTGTTTAATTTTCTCTTAATATAGCATGAAGCAAATTTTCAACACCTGTCTGAGGAAAACCTTGGTGGAAATAAAAACAATTTCCAAACTATGAACAAACAATTATAGATTTATAGATGAAAGGAGTGTAATGGCAAGCTGTAAAGGGAAACTCGGAATAAATGTTGGCTTTTGTTAAACTTCCCAGTGGGGGGCAATTCAGGGGCATGCGAAACATCTAGAGATTTCATATAATTGGAGTCGGTCTATTCATGTACTGTGTCTGCAAAAAGTAAGACCATTATCCTTCTTTGCATTTTTTTCTACAAGTGCAAAAATATTTCTTTTTCAATATGCATTTTTGACATAAATATGCAAAAATGGCAAAAGTGCATGTGCTATGTGTTCTAATTATGTTAAGCATATAAAAGTCCAGCCAATACAGAGCAGGTGATACGTGCACTTTTTTCTCTATATATAAAGCTTAATATACATTATCACACTTTTTTTTTCCTTCAGAAATATAACTTTTAGCTTTTATCCTAATTATTGTGCCCTCATAAGCTTACCTTTGGACACAGAGGCCTTTGGAGTTAAATGCTAACAATGACACATTGGAGGTAAAATGCATCTTATGGTACTTACTATAGGACTAAACATAGAGTAAAGGTCAAGTCGAATGTTTTGTAAGCACTTGGTCTTAAACTAACAAGAAGTAAAACTTAAACTTAGATCTTGATTGCACAGCAGGAGTTGGGAAAGTAAATGCAATTCAATCTAAAAGAGACATAATTGCACCAAATATTGCTGCAACTAATCCATTAGCTTTAGAGAAGTCTTACCTCAAGTTAATAATAAAGGCACTACAGTTGGATATTGACTCCTTCTCTGGAAATCTTGACAATCTTAAATATATGAACCACTGTTCAGAGATTTATTACTGGATCCTTGTTGCTGTTAAGGCTAGAAAAATATTTAATATCTGGATGAAACTAATCTCTCTTCCCATTCTATCTTTTACCTAAAACTTTTTATTCTCTTTCACAGGTGGTGGGTCAAATCGATAAACTAACGTCTGACTTTGACTTTGACCTGGAGCCAGATGACTGGACCGTGGCCACAGCCAGCAGCACGTCCAGCAGTGAGCGGGGCTTGGGAGAGGCCTTCAGATTGGACTTCCTCAATGCAGATGTCCTTTCTGACAGCTGGGAGTTCTGCAGTTATCTGGAGGCTGCTGGTGCAGCCGCCCGCAGGTCTAGCGGGCAACCAGGAGATCCGCAGCAGGAGCTGGGTCATGGGACCAACCTCCCCCAAACACAAACCCCCACCCCACCCCCCACCACTGCGTCTGTCTACTCTCAGATGAATGGCGGGCTGCCCATCCCGAATGGGCCACGCATTATTACTCCAGATTCGTCCAGCGAGGAGGCCAGCAGCTCCACGCACAGCCACAAGACTTCCCGTACCTCTGGCACAAGAGAAAGAGTCCGCTTCAGTGACAAAATTCTGTACCATGCATTGTGCTGTGACGATGATGAAGAGGAGGAGCAAGAGGAGTTACAAGAGGATAAGAGTGGTTGTGCTACACCAGATAGCGATACTGAGCCCAGCCTCCTGGCCAGCTCAGTTGCCCCCAAACGTTCTTCCTCTGAGCACTCACTCCTCCATAACTGTCTGGACCCTTCTTATGTCTCCTCACCTGTGAAGGGGACGACAGGAGCTCACACACTACCCAGGAAAGGTCTCTTAAACCCCGGCTGCCGCAAAAAACTGTTACGAAATAGCAGCACACAAACTGTCTCTGACAAGAGCACCCAAACTGTACTGCCCTATATTCCAACCAAACAGAAAACAAAGGACCACTGAGAAAGCCCGAAGTTTATCGTAAAATCTCATGAAGGACTGTGCATTATTTAATATTAAATACATAGCTCATAGATTAATACACAAATAAATTAATTACTAAATAAATAAATGATATATGGGAAATCACTTGACTACATAAAGTCATTCTGAGGCTCAGGGAAAACACGATGAATTGAAGTCAAACAGATCAAAAGGGTGAAAAGTTAGTGGCGGACCATAAGTTTAGCCCCTGTTCTAATTTTAAAACACACACTGAGTGGACTCACCATGTTGGATTATTTCAAATGATTTCAGAGATTTAAAAAAAACAATCATTTTTACCAGAACATTTAAGTGCTCAAAATCACAAGAATAAAAATTATAAAGAGTTTATTTTCCACTCCTCACACCACAGTATAACTTAAAAATTGCTATAATGTGGATAAACCAGGTTGCTCATGCTGTACTCTGAATCTGTATAAACACTGTCTTTTTTTCATGTTCCAGGATTTTAAATTTTAAAGGAATGGTTGCTTCCACCAGGGATATGTATCTAGATGCACATGTCAAGCCTCTTCTTCTCACTGATGTCAACAAATGATTCTGAGTGAAGAGCCAGAGAACAACACTATTTATCTGCCCTTAATTTTATGAACACCAAATTCTGAGCTCTTCTCGGTCTGCTGGAGAAGCTGCAACACATAACATAAAACTGCCAGAAAGGGGAAAAAGAAAAGAAAAACAGGTATATACATTGTCATTTCAGAAGGTGCAGTTTACAGAAGTGCCATTTTCAATTTTTCTATTCCTACCAGTGACGTCATTAGGCTTAGGATTTGAGCTGAATAGCAGTCCACAAAAAAGTGCTAAAGGTTTTTGTCTCTTCATTCACTTGCCCAGTGGGGAACTGAACTCAGTAGAGCAGCATTTTATTCACAGGGCTGACGCCAATAAGCATTCCTGATCAATATGTTAGAGGGAGGTTGCAGTGAGAGGTCTCTCTGCTGAGCATGCATGCCACTCTCCTGGGATCTCTGAACAAAAACTCACAGTCAGATCTATTTACTTACACTAAGCGAAACAAAAATTAGAACTGTTGCCCTAAAGAACTGACATTTCAAAAACTGTGTGTCCAAGAGTGAGAGTTGATGGTGAAAAAAGAGACCGTTAACGTTCAAAGATTTTCTTCTACAAAGCAATAATCTACCCTGGGGAACAGCTTTGTGAGTATGGTCCCTGACTTGGAGTTTCAAAAGAAAAAGTTAAATGTTGCAGTCTTTACAGGAAAACCCTCTTTGTCTCCCATGAAGCTGACCTTTTTGCCTCTGATGACCATAACCTTTCACGGTAGGAAGACTCTGTTTGCAGTATACCATTCTACCATACACTCTCTTATTCCACTTAATAAAAAATAAAAAAACATGAAATATTGCAAAAATATGAAGTAAATAAGCTTTGTATTCGAAGGATTACCCTAAAAGATTTACTTTATAAAGAATTATTCCACCTTCAATTCCCAAGTTGGTATTATGGGTACACTGCTTAAAAAAAGCTTCTAGTGCTCCTCTTTTATCTTTTCCCTCATAAAAATGTACCTTTAATGACTAGTTTTGACACCTCAATATATAGTAAAGATGTGGTTTGACGAACATTAGAATAGTTTCCAGGTTATTGCAAGGGTAGCTGTATAGGCAGAGACCACCCTAACCACTAACTTCTGAGGCAGGCCTGAAATATGACAAAAACTACTCAGTTCAGAAAAGAGCTAGGAGTGTTACTCCTAGCAGGCAGTCAAGGGGTAAAGACTTATTGTACAGCTGGTCACTGCAAAACCCCCATTTCAAAAATTCTTGCCAATAATGTTGCAGGATTAATGACAACGTGCTTCTTTCTGGTCTTTCACCCAGATACGGTGTTAAAAAAAGAAAGAAAAACTAGAACATCTCACAACTAATTTAGAAAAAATGAAATGGGAAGGTGTATGTGTGATCTTTCACTGTTTCGCTCTGTCAAAGAATTCATGGGAAAATAGTTAAATAATTTAAGCCATCTCTTAACAGAAAAATGCAAATTACAAAGATCTCAGTAAAAGGGACATATATCAGTTCAAATTAGGATTTGATCATAATAGGAACATAATATTATTAAAGGATTAAGCAATAATGCCAATTCACCCATTACTGGGTGAAATGAGGTAGTTAAAAATCCCCTTGGGTGGATGACATTTACCATTAGTTCCTCAAGGCTCTGAATGTTTTAGGGTTGTCCTGGTTCACATGCCGCTGCAACACTGTGCGGAGTGCAAGACAGTTTCAAAAAAGGGGACTGGTGCGTGTTTTAAATTCAGGGAGATAATGTTCCTTTCTTCCTCCCAAGGTCTATTCCAGGGTACTAGAAAAGAAGAGTCTACCTATTAGCTGAACTTCAGATTGGTCAGGGAACAATGATCCAGCTCTTAGCCGAATCACACATAGACTGCTCAAACAGTCTACATGAGCTTTTAGGACTTGGCGAGGGCATTTGATCATGTCCCTCAGGGTGTCCTGTGCTTCAGGGCATTGCTTACAAGCTGTTCTCTTCCTGCACAATCATAGGTTTCTATTGCCAGAAGTAAGTCTGTCTCGCTCCCGGTGGCCACTGTACTCTGCCAGAGGTGCCCTTTTTCATTGATTCTGTTCATAACTTTTATAGATTATGTTCATAGCTTTTACAGACAGAATTATGAAAAGAATTTCTCAGTGCAGCTAAGGGGTGGAAGGGGTGGAATGCCTCCAGCTTGGGGGTTGGGATAACAATGTTGCTCTTTGTGGATAATGTGGTCAAGCTGGGTTTATTCTTCTTTGACCTTCAGCTCATAAAGCCAAATTTAAAGCCAAGTGTGATGTTGTGTGATTGCGAGTAAGCACTGCCAAGTCTTACGCAATGGTTCACAGCTGGAGAAAGGTGGAGTGGGGAACCTGGAGTGTTTTGTTGTCTTCTTTAAGACTGGTAGGAGAGTGGAGCGGGAAAAAGATTGACTAGTGGAGCATCTGAAGTGATGTGGACACTACACTGTAATGCTATACTATAAGCATGAAGGTGAAGTTGCCACAAGCTGTGGGCAGTGACTGTAAGCATAAAACTGTAGATACAAATGCCATTAATAACCTTCCTCTGAAGACTGTTTGGGCTCAGTCTCAGAGACAGATATCCTACTAGTAGCAGGTGCATGGGAAAATCCAATTCCAAAAATCTCTGCTGTTTTCACTAAGAGAAGACCCCAGGAACATCAACAACACACTGGAGGGACTTTATTTGATCTGGTTGGAGAACACGTAGAGGGCTAGAGAATGTGTGTCTGTGAGAAGGAGGTCTAGATATCTGTGCTTAGGGTGCCACCTTGGAAATGGATGAATGAAAGAATTGATGGACGTATGGAAGGATGAATGGGCGGACAGACTACAGAGAAATCTGCATTTAATAGACAAGCAAGAACGTAAATACTGACTGATCTTTTGTAAGATTTGTCCGTAGTGGGAAAAATATAATGAGCTCAGTTACTTTCAAAAGCCATTGTCATTAAACACAGCTTGTAGTTGCATACATATCAAAGGGTTTTTAACCTTTTCCATCCATCTATTGGCCCAAATAATTTTAAGATTGACTTTTTTGAAAGAGAATGCTTTACAAATAGAATTAGAAAATTCTTTGATAAATACTGCTTACTTCAAAATAAGAGGACAGGGACTGTCTAGCTTGTAATCTGTGCACAATTCATAAGTTAGAATCCACAAAGGTATGGGAAAGTGTTAGTGCACATGGTATGGGTAACACACAATCTTTGAAGGGACCAGAAATCATCACCTTTAGGGAAGGCCTCATTTGTTTTACCATGGCAATGTCAAAGCACATTCTGTAGTAAGGAGTCTGGCTGCTAAAGTGGCCTGCCTGCCTGCCTGCAGACCAGACCTGCCACCAAATGAAAACATATGGGACAATTTTAAACAAAATAAGATAACAGAAGGTCCAAACAGAAATCAAGCACTGGTCTCCTCAGTCCTCTACTTTTACAGTAAGTCATAAATGTATTTTTCGGACCATAAGGCACACCGGATTATAAGGCACACTGCCGATTTTTGAGAAAATTAAAGGATTTTAAGTGCGCCTTATAGTGCGGAAAATACGGTAACTGAAAATGTCCCATCTTTTAAGATTGCTGGCATCATATTCAAAATGAGCATATCTTTTAAAAAAAAAAGACAAGAGATGCAAACTCTGAACTAGTTTCAATTAAATGTAGGTTTTTAATTGATTTATAATTGTTTGCATTCTATTTTTACCATTTTACACAACACCACAACTGTTTTTTATATGAGCTAATAGATTATTAATGACAGAGAATACTAACATCCATAAAAGCTCCTCTGTTTCTGTGCCCCTTTGTAACATTTACTGCATAGTGCACTGGTTGGTAGAATTACAGCTTGGTGGAAGCTTTAATTACCTTAAGGCTTATGTTGTATATGTGCATATAATAAGAATAATTTTTGAGTTACATTCATTTATTTTGGTGTTATTAATGTTTTCCTTTGTCTTGCTCTGGCTCAGTTAATCCTAAATACCTGTGAAGACAGAGGAGCTGAAGACAGAGGAGCTGAAGACAGATCAATGGCTCACTCCCCAAAGCAGTGGCTGCCATTTTCCTGCTAGACTGGGGACCAACAGGTCATCACAGCCATTAGCATAAACAAACAAAGCTATGCCACCACACAGGCAAGACATCAATTACAGGAAAACAAACTAAGCCCTTATTTTGATGCCTATACACCTGCCAGATATTACAATGCGAAAAGAATTTTTCTTCTTTTCCACTCTACAGATTTTATAAGTCATATCTGCAATGAAATCACTTTTTCAAATATAGACCTGTTTGGCACAGGCATAGAATACATTATCATTGGGGACAGATTTTAGATTTTTGGGCAAAACATTAGCAACGTCTCTTTTGCCAACAGGCTCATTATTCATCTCTAATAGGACAGAGCTTTGTCCTCAGTTCTCTGTAGGACAAGGGTGGGAGGCATCCAAAGGTTATGAAAACCTGAGCACACTGATGCCAAATCATCTGCCTACCAGGAAGTTCATTTTATGATGCCACCAGACACAAAAACAGATGATGTGTGTTTGTGTATGTGTGCGTGCATGTGTGTCTCCTGTCTGTATCTTCACTGCCTTTTTGTCTACACACTCTCTGAGGAGATGCATGGTATTTTCTGAATTACACCTAACATACAATTTTATATTTCCCTGTCATAGCAATTAATGGGGATCAATACAAACAGACACAGCACATCCCTCTGGAAGTCATTTGGCCAGATTAGTCCATAAGACAAGATTAAACAAAATCTCCTTCAGAAGGCTGCAAAGTGAGTCATGCCATCTGTATTTTGACATTAGCAGTGGGCATGCATTAGTTCAAATCCCTGATCAATTTTCTAATGATAGCCAGCGGGACACTGTTGAATGACTGACAAATAATGTGGGGAAAAAAAGACTTTAAAAGGTCATTATGGCAGAAATATACATGGACCACAGTTTCCTTACCCACCCTTCATATATAATTACCACACTTTACTCTCACTGGCCTTTGTCTCCATCAGTGAGCACAGGAAAACAGATGACAGATCTGTGTTTTCTCTGCTGATTGGTAAGGGTCCATGAAGCGGAGAGCTCAATGCAGTCTCACTGATTACTATGGATTGGCTAACAGCCGGGGCTACCTAAGGTTGATTTGTTTCATCTTTGTGCCATTGATATCCTGCCACTATAAGAGCAAACTATTTCTATTGTATCTCCCTCCTTTTTTTTCTTTACCTGCAATCTCCTTCCATTGCACACACCATTTTCTATTTGTGGCAATTGTGGATTTTAGTCACAGCAAGCATCTTCTACTGATTGACAAAGAGATGGGATGATAATTTTGCCTCTCAGTTTCTGGTCAAACTAGTAGAAAGTTTTTTTTGTCAATGAGTAGAGGACTATGGTCTCCAACCAATATTTAAAACACTTGGAAATCAAGTCAGGCTAAGAACACAACGCTCCTGATGAACTAGTGTGAGCAGCAGCGGAGCAACATTTTGTACTATACTGGACAGTTTGCACATAGTTACATGGCTCAGTTTTCTACATATATAGGGGAATGCTGCTCTTATGCACACAGAAGTACCAGTAGCAATAGGCTGCAGGATCTATAGTGCCATGGTCAACCAAAAACCAATACCAGCGTCTGAAGGATGGCCAAACAAGGCCATGTCAACCATCAAGTACCATCTGATTGGAATCAGGGAATGATTAATGAACAGCCATTCAGCAGCAATAGATAAGATACACCTTCACAGGTGATGAAGAACAGGGCCTGTGGCCATGAGGGAGGTTCTGGGTGATTCTTGGGACAAAACAGTGCCTTCAGATGACTTGGCATACTGTAATTAAAGTTAATGAGAGTCACTTTTGCATACACCATGCCATTATGATTTATCAGGATGATATATATGCAATAAAAAACAAAGGAAGGTCAAAGGAGCCCAATTATTATTCTATGATAGGTCAAAGAAAAGATAACTATATGGCCTTGATAAACTAAAGATACCAAATAAATTTTAGAGTTTGTACTAGACTATGGGTAGGAAACACTATATTAATGTTCACCCTAGAAACAAACTTGACAGGAAATCAAGTGACTTTTTTGTCACTATCACTCTTACTTTAAGGTGGCAAACCATCCTTTTATCATCTGTGAAATGGAAAAAAAAGTCAAATTAAGTGTCTAATGCAACAGTCATTTTTACAGGATGCAATTACAACATTGCTTCAGTTAACTGAGGTTTGTGGGCATTTGTTTACAGTATGTACCACTCCCTTTAGATCCCACCACAGCATTTCAATTTGGTTGAGGTCTGGACTTTTAATGGGCCACTGCAACACCTTGATTCTCTTCTTTTTCAGCCATTCTGCTGTAGATTTTCTGCTGTGCTTGGGATCATCTTCCTGTTGCACAATCCAATTTGACTAAGTTGTAGTTGTGGGACAGATGGCCTCATGTTTCATTCTAGAATACTTTGCTATACAGAGGAGTTCATGGTCAACCCACTGACTGCACGGTGCCCAAGGCCCTGTGGCTGAAAAACAAGCACAAAACGTAATCTCCCCTCCACCTATTGACAGTTGAAATGAGGCATGCTTGCCGATATGTTGGGGTTTGGTTTTTGCCAGATGTGCAGCCAAACATCTCTTGTCCGTCCACAGGACATTGGGCCTCATTTACTAATATCTGCATGGAAACATTTTAACCCTGCATAGAAAATGGTTTGAGACAATGAGAAAAGTGTATTCCAGTTTATTTTGTTCTCACCACTGTGCGTATTTTAGCAAATCTGAATTCTTGTAACCAATAGCCTGTGGAATTTCCATACAATTTGCTAACTATCCGCATGCTGTCCTGCCCCAATTTCTCTATATAAGGAAATGTATACCTCCTGGTGAAGCTGAGAAGCTGGTGATGTTGTTGTAAAAAAAGAAGACTGCACATCTAAGGCAAGTAATAAGGAGACAGTCTGCTTGTAGAAAATTGAATAATATTGTCTGAGGTCCAAGGAGGAAGCCAGAAGAGGCACAGGTTTCCAAAGTATCTCCACAGGAGTGGAAACAAAACAAAATTAATAAATAGAAACTTTCGGGCTAAAATACCGGGAGTGCTGAATATCATTTCCCCTTAGACACTCAATCTCAAGTTTTAAAAAAATGAATTAAAGATGATATGAAAAAGACTAACAGAGTAAAAGAAAAAGAAGAATATAGGTAAAGGATAAGGGCCATATAGTCTAATCTGTTAGCTGCACATGAGAAACTCAATGCAATTTTTAAAAAAAAGAAAAGAAAAAAAAATCCAGATTCTCAAGCATTCATGGGATAAAGCCAAAAAATTATACCATAAATAACAACATCTAGCAATGACAGTCATTTTTACATGTAAGATACGATAAGATGAGATATGGAAGAACAGAATATGTTTAAATTGACTGATTTGGGCTGCAATGCAAACGCTGCGCACTAGTCAAGCGAGATAAAGAGATGGTAAAGAGAGAGCTTAGCGTTAAAGTGAAGTGTTTGATGTTCCACCAGATAAGCTTCAGGAAGTTGCTGGGGAGAGGGTCATCTGGGCTTATGCTGCTGCCCTCACAACCTGGCCCCGGATAAGCGGAAGGAAATGGACAGAGGAAGGTTAAAGCCTACACCTTTCCGTTTAATATTTTGTTTTCCTTACATGCATTTTTTTATTGTAATTCTGAGCATTTCGTGGCTTATGATGCTTTGCAAAACTGTAAATGATGACCAAGAAGCAAAATTAAGTATAATTATGCAAAAAATATTTAAAAACAGATTTTTCTGTGAAACACTCATACTGACGATTTACGCATAGAGTTGTGCATACCCACCATTAGTAAAAGAAGCCCGTTGTTCCTAAAGTTTTGTGGTTTGTTTAAATGCAACTTTGAAAACTGAAGTTATTTTTTTAGAGAAAAGGCTTCCTCCCACTAACCCTTTGAAACAACCCATACCTGTTCAGTCTTTTTCTACTTGTACTTCAACTACGTGAACTTGCTGACACATCCACTTGTGGGAAGATTTTGGCATTGATTTAATACACACCTAAATATTCCAGACAATCAAATTGTTTTTACAAAGGTGGTCATACCAGTTATTAAACACTAAATCAAGTGCATTTAATTAACAGTATCTGGCAGCTACTTAACCTCCTAATTCCTATAGAAGCTTAAAGGGTGTATTTAGTTTTCACGTTACTGCATAGAGTCAAAAGCTAATGAAAAATGATAATTCCTACAACTGCTCCATGTGGTGAAAGAGAAATACCAAACAGATGGATATAATTTCATTGTGTAATGCACTTGACAATAATTGATCAGCACACCCAGGCTAAAGACAGAAAGTTACCATTTTCATCACATTACTTGAGTGATAATTGGAATATCTCCCAATGTGAATTTGAAATGTAGCATGACCGAGCAAGGCAGAGGAGTGGAGAATCATTGCCGAGGCAATTTTTGAAAGCCAGTTGAAAAAAAAAAAGACAGAGAGAAATGATTGTGGCTGAAAATCTATGAGTCCTCAAATTGAACCACCATAGAAATATAACCTTGTTGCATACTGCATTAAATTGCACACAAATGATGTGTGTAATGACATGCTCAGCTGAGCGAGGAATACATCAAGAGACAATTGAATTGGTCCAGAAAAATACACAATTACAGGAAACATTACTGACAGACTGCGGGAATGGGAGATGCATGTTACAGGGAACCCCATGAACACAAAACAGATATTACCAAGTTCCTACTGAATGATGGGAAGGAAAGAATAATTTAGAGAAAGCCATTGTTAATTGAGTATCAGTTTGAAATACTACCTAAGTGCAGGTCTGTGCATATACAGTAGATCTAATTCTGACAGCGCATGGAAGTCAAGCAAAAGCAGCAGCAGTCTTTTCTAGACAGCTATGGTTTGGCAGTCTGTCAGCATTTCCATGAGATCTTACAGGTAAAGGCCAAGAAGGCAGGGAATTGCTGACAGTTTAGCACTGTAAGACCAACAAATAAGAGTTAAATGATGATGAGACAGGTGCAATGTATACGGCAAGTCCCCAAGTGCCCCTTATTTCACCTTACAAAGGGCTTTCCCAGTCTCTCGTATTTAGTACTTTCTCCACAGTCCACACCCTATACTCTCTCTCCCTCCCTCTCTCTCTCACTAACACACACAATTACTTTCCTCTATTCATTCACGCCGCTATCCTCCGCTCCTCTGGCTGTAATGAGCTCTCCACTCTAGCCCAGGAGGCTCTAACTGAGGTCTTCATCAAAAACGCACATATTTTAAAGGTGGCAAGGACAGGTAAGAGTCATTCTTTTGCGGTTCCATTGTGGAGCAGAAGGGAGGGGGAGAAAGCTAGAGTTCAGCTGTGCTACAAGACCATGTACCGTAGACTGATTCCTGTCTTCTGTTTGCAAAAATGAGAGTGGACCTTGTCAAAAGGCTCTGATTGCAATAATTACAACCGTACTTAATGAGAAAAATCTTTTAGCATTTTAACAGCTTCCCCTTTACTCTAACTATAAAGTGGGTCACCAGACGGAGAGAAGTGCCTGCATGTTGTGTTACGCTGCTGTGCATTTCCAATATATTATAGCAGTGATCACTCTGAAATGACTGCAATTAGTCAAATGTCAGGCTTGGTTTGTGCACTCATGGTGGCTCACTGACAAAGTAGCTCAGAGGTATGTCAAAAGATTAATAGCTGAGGGATTTTATTAAATAAGGTGCTAGAAGGAAACTGATGGAATAAACAAAATTAATTACAACTTCTGTGCTTCCTGTAAGTTTAGTCCATAATTAAGCACACAGAACAAAAAAAAAATCTTACCAGGCTCAGCCAATTATTTTGTTGGCATGCCATACTTTACAGTCATAACTCATTAAAGCTCATTGCTACTCTTATAATACCATGCAATTATTGGTATATTTACTGGACAAAAAAATAGTTACTGTTAGATTACAAAGGTGAATGAAACACACGAAACAGTAAAAATACTCAACATTTTTTGAGCTGTAAAATTGGATGGGTCTTAGCACTCATCCCTGCTACTTCTATCAGCAAGTCACATCATCAACAAACACCAGTGAGCCGGTTCCAGTGGCAGCAATACATGCCATAACATTGCTCCCCCATGTTTAATGATGAGGTTTTATGTTATGAGGTTGTACTTCTGATCATGAACTGTTCCAAACTCTAACCCTTTCCTTTTCTTCATACTTTTCTATCCCCATCATTTTGGTACAACTTGATCTTGGTTTCATCTGTACAAAGTACAAATTAATTAAAAAAATGAATTATGTTGAAAATACATCTGAGCCTAATTATAGATACTAATTTAAAATTATTAAATCATTTAAATTTTATACATTGAAAAGAAATGTTAAGTAAAGCGGAATAAGGGATGTAGCACAACTGGTGATCTGCCAAGCTGCATCATAAACAAAGATCTACTGCTTTTCTATTAAAATTGATCGTAAGGAAGCAATAGGCTTGTAATGCAACTTGGATAAAAAGCAATCAGTCGGAAGTCTGAAGTTATGGCATCTTGGCCTTGTCCAGCTGGCCAATCAATGTTCTCTTTTGCTTGTGTCCTCAGTGCATCACCATGGACTATAAAGCCTAGAAAGCCCAGCTGTAAAATAG
Organism: Etia nguti; assembly: GCA_015106755.1. Classification (NCBI taxonomy): domain Eukaryota; kingdom Metazoa; phylum Chordata; class Actinopteri; order Cichliformes; family Cichlidae; genus Etia; species Etia nguti. The sequence continues at coordinate 59,325 of VUQG01023656.1, forward strand.
CTGTGTGGGCCCTTTGCTGGCCTGGTGTTTGGCAATCTGGCAAGAGTTTCTGGCATCCTTGCAGTCAAACCAGGACATTAAGAGCATGTAAAATGGAAATCTTGCAGCTGACAGACTTATCTCTGCTGTCTCCAGACTGAATTTACCACCTTGCACAGTGCTATAAAAAGCTAGCTGTATCAACATCTTATTTACAAATTATGAATACCTTTTTGCATACGCTCGTAGTGGGTGCTCTGTAGGTTTGAGCACTATCTATATTTTCATACATTCACATCTAAATGACATTTCACCAGGGTATATAGTGGCAAAAAATAAATAAATAAATAAAAAACTAAGAGTAAAGAGAAAAAGCTGAGATACCGATCGGTTTTATGCACTGCTCAGCTGATATTAGTTCACGTATGTTCATTCGTTGCTATAGATGAACAAGGCAAAGCCTTATTTGATGATTCCCCTGGCTGGTATAGCATGTTACTTTGTTTTCAAGCTTGATCCAAGGTAGATAGTTCAACATTAATTGAAGAATCTGATTTACAGAGTCTCCTGATCTGAAAACGTGTTGTTATTATGCAACTCCTGCTGAGTATAGCAACTTTTGTAGCACAAATCCTGACATAATAAGCATCCTGAGACTACTGAAGGACCTACTACACTTCCTACTGCAATAGATAGGGCACAAGTGGCCTGACCAGATATGATATGCAAATGCTGGTGCTAACAAATAGTTTTTACATGAACCCTAATATACTCCAAAACCGGGTCAGAGGTCTTTTTTTCTGTTTCATGAGTCCTGTTATCTTGTCCATACCATTCACAGCTGAATACCTGCACTGCACTATAATGAATCACTTCAATACAGCTCCTTAGCTAATCAGTTTCAACTATAAGCTTAATTAACTAAATACCCTGTTATGCAGTAATAACTGTCAAAGGTTTCTACCCCCAATACTACAGTTCAGCAAATGTGCATAAGAAAAGTCTTCCATAAAGACAAAAAGTTCTAGTCTGAATTTACAATTAGGTCCAGATGTTTTTGCACAAGGACACATTTTTTTATAATTTTGCCTCTGTACATGACCACACTGGATTCAACAACAATCAATATGTGATGGAACAGCAGACTTTTTGTTCAGTCTTTGGTACTTCAACCACATTTAAAAGTCACCGTGGTGGTGTACAGAAGCAAATTTTAAAAAAGTCTGTAAATGTCCAAATACTTATGGACCTTATTATACTGTTTCATTGATAGCTGAAAATCTCCCAACAGCAAACAGCTATCAGATGAGTTTTGCTCCTGTTTGGAGAGTTTAATCAACACCTGTACCAGATCAATGTTATGTTGTCTTAATATGCACAAGATGGAATAGAAGTGCTGTTTAACTGGTAATTCACTCCACACTGAATTATCAGTCAAGCAAATATTAAACTGTATATAGGTATAATTTATGTTGTCATCATAATAGGCAAAAGAAGACATATTCTTGAACAAGAAATTTAAGGGGCATCCAGCTACAGCTCATTTTCATACAAACAAAAACTGAACCAATAACAATGTAGAACTAGTTCAAAATCTAATTCAGCTATGCCGCTGAGCGCATAATATCTTTCCTCATACAAAGCAGATTACATCCACTAAACTTTGCATGCAAAATATGTAGCTATTCTGGGAAACAATACTGACCACAATTTAAATTTTTTATGTTACATGACTTTTTAAAAGCAACAACTTTCCTTAATTACAGGATTTATATGACAGCCGATTGTGTTGATAATGTTGCACCACATCATGTTTGTCACAGCCATTGGCCTATTAGTATTGCAATTAAAAACACAATGCTCCAGGCACTGTAAGAGAAACTGTCAAATAATGAATGTGGTAGCTGCAAACTTTTAATGAGGGGCAGACAAATTATTCACAGTATGATACACACGCAACACTCATCTTGATTTTGTTTCTTACACACATACTGGCATACTTCAGTGTTAACATGGTTAGCCAATACAAACCTTGAACATCTAGATACTGTACTCTTTATCAATTTATTTGACAGAAATCTTTAGGGGAAAAATATATTCCCATTGCTCTGACTTACAGTAAAAGTTTTGAAAAACAGCAGTGAAAGCTGAACTCTTCTTTTTTTTTTATTGCTAGCAGTTGTTTTACACATTTCAAAACAAACAAATAAACAAAAAAACTGCTTGAAAAACTAAAGAGGTTTTTAAAAAGATTTTTATAAAGGTGTCAAGTATTTTATCCTCATACTTTTTTCACCTGTTCAGCTGATATCGGTCTTCTTATTTCCACTACAGATTCCATTATAGATTATGGTAGGCTGGATAATTCTTTACCATATGGTAAGAACATTTACCACAATTGTTTCAATTAGCATTATAGTGGGTCGAGTTACATTAATTTAGTGCAACAGTTAACTGTCACACTAACCTTTAAGCCACAAATAAGGTGTAAATAACATGAACTCATCCAGACTGACAGGTAACTCACTAATTGGGCTCTTGGTGATCAGAGCATCTTAAGGAAACATATGTAGCATATTTCTTCACAATTCTTTTAGTTGAAGTAATACATTGATAAACTACACAGAGGATACACACGGAACAGACCATACAATATGGTCTTGTGTATGTGTTTAAATAACTTTTTGGGCTATATCATTTAAACAGTATAAAACAGTCCTCCCTAGGAAAGTCTATGCCAGGGTGCTGGAAAGGAGAGTCCGTCCGTTAGTTGAACCTCGGATACAGGAGGAACAAGGCGGTTTTCATCCTGGTCGTGGAACACTGGACCAGCTCTTTATCCTCTCAAGGATACTTGAGGGTGCATGAGAGTTTGCCCAACCAGTCTACATGTCTTTTGTGGACTTGGAGAAGGCATTCGACCGTGTCTCTCGGGGTGTCCTATGGGGGATGCTCCGGGAGTATGGGGTGTCTGGCCCATTGCTCTGGGCCATTCAATCCTTATACAATCGTTACAAGAGCTTGGTTCGCATAGCCGGCAATAAGTCGGACTCGTTCCTGGTGGGTGATGGGCTCCACCAGGGCTGCCCTTTGTCACCGATTCTGTTGGTAATTTTTATGGACAGAATTTCTAGGCGTAGCCAAGTGGCGGAGGGCTTTCACTTGGGTGGTCTCAGAATC
>VUQG01023658.1:0-30337 GCA_015106755.1 Etia nguti
ATAAAATTCTGAGCGCCATTGTGGAGTAGTACAATCCACAATAGAAAAACAACAAGAAGAAGAAGAAACACAATAACAACAAAAAAAGGACTCGGTCAGGTCGGTCAGGTCGGAGCTGCTGATACTGATACTGGCTGCCAGCTCGGAGCGGCGCCGGAAGTAAAAAAAAAAAAAAACAGTTGAAATGAACCATTTATTTAAAGCCTCAAGCTGTTATAGCTCCTCTCCCTTTAAACCAAATTTCTTTTGAGTTATTGCTCCTTGCAAACAGAAGGTTTGAACAGCAGGCTAATGGGACTTCTGTGCTCACGGCCAGAACAGCGTGCCTGAGATGAACATACGGAGGACATCTGCTCTCACTGACTTGTAGCCTAAAGTTAAAAAATAAATAAATAATGAAACAGATTGTTTAGAGTAATCTGAAGATGGAGCTTTTGGCTTACAGAGTTTCTTATGCATACACTAACCACTTTGGCAACATTTAAAATGAGCATGCACCATTGTAACTCAATATTTTTTTATCAATACAAAACTATATAAACCCACAAAAAACAGTCTGAACACATTTCTCAAACCTGACCCACCCCACCACTAGAAAACCAGATCAAGGATATGAATATAGTCAGACATCATTAGCATATTTACTCAATCATATATAAAAATATGTTGTCATTCTGTCACATACATTCACTACACCAATACTGTTCTGTGTTAGTAATGGCAGCTGCCATGCTTTCAAAAAATTATATTAATGGTTGCCAGGTAGCATAAAATTCCTCTAGTGTTGTATCTGATCTAATTTAATTCAATTCAGGTTTATTTATACAGTGCCAAATCACGACAGCAGTTGCTTTATATTATGAGGAAAAGACCGTACAGTAATAAGAGAGGAAAAAAAACGACCCTCTGTGAGGAAGCTCTTGACAACAGTTGGCGAGATGACGGGGGCAGAAAATCCCTCCATGGAGAGAGAGTGAGGCTTCTAGCCAAACAGAGATAAGAAGGCAGTCATTTTCACTTAGAGAGATATCTAATGGGGCCACCGCAAACAGTGAAATCAATGGAGATGGATGTGCTGTTTGTCCACATATTTTAGAAAACAAACCAAAACATAGAACAGTGGTTCGGGATCCTCTGCACCGGTCACACGATGATCAGCAGACCAATGAACACTATGTTTAAACTGGACTACAGTTTGCCCAGTTGGGTCTGGAGTAGATTCTCCCAAATCAGTTTCCCGGTTTGTTTTTAAGATCTTCTAAACTAGTCAGTTGATGTGTATTGAGAAAAGCATGGATTTTACTCATAATCTCTTTGTAATCAATTTGGCATTTAAAAATCTGACCTTAATTTGTTGTGGAGGTACATAAAGGGTAACAGTCTGAATTAGATTAAGCAAATAATCTGTAACCCCTCCTTTATGATAGGGGAAAAAAAATAAGAGCACAGTAGGACTACTTTGTCCAGACATTCCAGTGTTGTAATCATCATCATTGTTGTACTATCGTACTAAGTTAAGTTTGGAACTTCTTGTTGTAGATCATCATGGATAACGGGCCGGCCCATCGCAGCGAGAATGCTGCTCAGTGGCAGAAAGGTGAGAAATATTTAAAATCATAGATCTACTTACCTAAGCCCTCTGCAGCGCTTTCAGCTTTAATTGCAGTTTCCTCTGAAACTGCAAATAACCAGTCCTCTAAGTTATTTTAACTGTACAGATGATGCTTTGAAGTACTCAGTTCTGTTAATTTAAATTACAGCTAAAACCATTATGTGAGAAATGAGATGCTTGATTTCTGCACATTTACTCAGATACTCTGATTAATTTGATTTTAATAATTTTTTAAAAAAATGAATAGATCTTTGGTTTTATGTTCACACCGAACTCCTTTAAGACATAACTTTAGTGCAGACTTAAAGACTTTATGGGACCTGATTTAGGGTCTAATTAATTAGTAAAATCTCCCCAGATCTTTACACAGACTGTCTAAAACAAGGCAGCCTTTCAAAGCATATTTATATATAAATTGAATCATGTGACCTCGTTACAACCTATGTTTTCAACAGCTTTTAACAGTGTAACTATTATTGGAGCAACTGATAATGACATAATCAGTGAGACCACTCCTGTTGGCCCATCACGGTTTTGTAGTTTATGCTTTCGTAAAATTGCAGTACTGCAGTTTTCCCAGCAGATGCTGCTATTGTAAGTATTGCAAATACTTGAAAAGAAGTAAAAGCACATTGCTTTATAAACCTCTTTCCACCAGTGCAGGGTCCTACCTTGTTCCTGTTTCATGCATTCAGCCCACGCAACTTTAAAATTACTGATCTCATAGCTGGAACCAGTGATGTTAGCTGCTATGTGAGGGGCTGCTGCAAGATATTAACAGATGATTTGCAGATGCAGCTCACAGATTCTGTCTGCTGTGATTTTCCCTACCTTCTCCTACACTAACACAATGTTGCCTTCAGTTGGCAGAACTCTGCCTTTGATTTAGACTAATACGTGGCCCTCTCCCTTGCAGCCGGAGAGGTGCTGGGCGATTTGTTTGAGGTGTCTACTATCAGGCGCGAGGACTATGAGTTCCACAAGGGCCAGTCTGAGTACGAGGACATCCTGCAGTGCAACAACCTGCCGTCCTCTGCTACACCTCGAGGACATCAGACACCTGCAGCTTTCCTCATCATGGCTTCAGGACTCGACAAGGTGCTCGCACATTTTATTCATCTGCTATTCATGTGAAATGTGCGCATGCGTGTGGAATAACCTGTGTTGTTATCTTGTGCATGCCCACCGCAGCACGGCGTGGATTCTGAAGCCCCTCTGCCATACTCCCACATTGACATCGCCGGGTCCAGCGGTCCCTTCCCAGGTGTACCAACAGGAGCCCCAATCATAACCATGGCAACCAACTACATACTCTCTGATCTCTAAACAGAGAAATTTAGTTTCTGCACTTAAACCCTGCACAAATTTCTTCCCATCCAATTACAAAAGAAACACCTGCTACAGCACTTAAAAAATTAAAAATAAAGTAATCTGTCCTGTCTGACATTCCTGAATACCTCAGACTGCTTTTCTGTAAGACTGTTCGCTGCTTCATATCTAAATCAAGTGTCAAACCAGCCTGTCAAGTGGCCTGAATCAGTACATTCTCAGGGGTTAAATGGCCGTGCAAACGTAACATCCTTTCCTATGTGTGCCTGTATGTGTGTAACAGACTTGAGACGTGATCTGTGTAATTTGTGACACCATGTGCTTGTCAAATCAAGTACTTCATCAATAAAAAGGTTTTTGAGGTCTTTGTGTTCTCTCCACATAACTTGTTTTCTTACAAGGAGGAAGCCCCATTTTTAATGGCTTTGGACCAAGTTTAAAATAAAAAAGAAAGTGACAGATTTTTTTTTTTTAAACAGGAAAATCCTCACTGATGTTAAAAATTGTTGAATTTGGGGTGAGTATTTAAAATACACTTGTAGTAAACGTATTTAAAAAAAGACTAAATACATTTACCCAACTATTAAATCAAGCTTTGTACAATTTTGAATATTTAGGTCATATCTACAGTTAATTTACACATTTAGCATGCAAAACATTCATATTACAGTGGTCATTTTATATGACAAATACATTTTGTGGTTTATAGAGAGCCAAGTACTTTAAGGATGTAAAGATTAGCTCCCACTTTGATTTAAATTCAATACTTTTTATTATTGAACATATTCTTAATCATAATGACTTCCATGCAGTGCAAGCTGAAGGAGCCTAAGAGCTTTGCCTCCAGCCCCCAAAAGCATTCATATGTGCTTCCAATGCTGCCTTTAAGGCTGACTGCAATAATATTGTGGTTTCATCTATACATTTATTGGCTCACTCTGAAGAAATTTTAATTTAGCCCATTCCAAGAGTAACTTTCATTGGTAAACGGTGCAATTCCATAAATAAGCTCTACCACAACTTTTTTATGACTTATATAATACGTCTGGTGATGTGGCCAGAAAGGTGATAATTCTGTTTTATGTTATTAAGAGTTGAGTCTGAGTTGACCCCATTTCCTGCAGCAGCAACGTGAGCAGTCAGAGAAATGTTGTGGGGTAAAGGGAACTTATTTCCCCTTAAGTAAGTATAAAAAAATAAAACATGCTTTAAGTTGACTTGAGTTTGTTTTGCTGTGAACAGCACTTTAATTTACACTTTATTTAATCAAAAAACAAAAACCTATTTCTTTATTTTCTACATACTTCAGTAAATGGATGTAGTTTCTTTACACCCGCTTTATCCTTTAGACCAGGGACGTCAAACTCATTTTGCATTGTGGCACACATGCAGCCCACTTAATCATAAGTGGGCCAGACTAATGACCCTCCCCAATCTCTCACTGTAAAGAAGTCTGACTACAGACTTAATCTGTCTGCTATCATAATATAAGAAAAAGAAGTTAAATCACAAAAGTGTGTCTCAGTTTCGTTGTTTTGTAGTAAAATAAATCTGCAACTGCTACACTTGGGACTTAAATAAATAAATAAATGTGTAGCTCAGACTGTCCTGTATCTAGACAACAAAGTTATTTTGTTTGCTTTTTCTTTAGTTGCACAAGAACCTTTGTCATTTATTTATGTATTTTTCAGTTCTTTGGTGTTGTATGAATGACTATGGGGAAGGTCTTTATCGGTAGTAAAAGCTGTAAAACTTCTGAAAATACAGTTAAAAGAAATTACAAAACGTGATGCCCTCATTTTCCAAAATCGTCCAATGGGCCAGATTTGAGTTTTTGCTAGGCCGATTCTGGCCCGCCCCCCGTGCCCTATGTTTGATACCCCTCCTGTACAGTGTTGTATAATAGTCTGTATGGTTTGTCCAGGTTACAACACTGTCCTCTCCAACATGGCTGAAATCATCGTCCACTCTTTTTAGCGGTTGTGGCGTCAACAAGGAAACGGAAATGACGCAATCGCGCCCCCGAATCATTAAAATCGGCGGTTAGCGCGCGCTTCCAGCCTAAACTCCGCTGTGCCGTGAGGGTGGTATTCACGTCTGTGCCTGTGCTCGCCAGCAACACAAAACCTGAGCTCTCAGAGGAGACTTTCTCATCTTTTCATCTGCGCAGACATAAAACTCCACAGCAACCATGTTCGAGGCTCGCCTGGTCCAGGGCTCCATCCTGAAGAAGGTGTTGGAGGCTCTGAAGGATCTGATCACAGAAGCCTGCTGGGACGTCAGCTCGTCCGGCATCTCCCTGCAGAGCATGGACTCCTCTCACGTCTCTCTGGTGCAGCTCACCCTGCGGCACGACGGCTTCGACTCGTACCGCTGCGATAGGAACCTCGCCATGGGAGTCAACCTGAGCAGGTGGCGCACACATACCAAACATTTAAAAAAAGGAGTTTATAGGTAGAAAATACTAGCTTAACACCGTTTGATGCTAGCCTGTTGCTGGTTCTTGATGGGGCTGAGCTAAGAGGAGTTTCTGCTGACTAATGTCCCCAGGTTGACAGGTTGAGTTGTCAAAGTTTATCGAGCGTAATAGCAGGAAAAATGGCTGCTTGGTTTGTGACGCGGTTACTATATTTGAGTCTCACGATCGCTTTTAGCCTCTTTTTTGCGCGCTTTTTTAGATCTTTCATCCAGCTTCTGATGCTGACAAAGAACAAGGCCATCTTGGCGGAGTTGCCCGGGCATGTCTGCCTCCTGAACAGTTAACTCTTTAGTGTCTGCTCTGAAACGGCGCGCTTTGTATATTAATGTTTTTAAGAGGGCAAAAAAAGTAGTTCGGCTGCTTCACATTCACCGTTTAACTTTTAAATAACGTCTGGAGCGGTTTGAGAGACATCCGCTGCTTTGTGATTGCGCGGTGACAGCGTTTTAGCGCCAAACTGAGCGCCGGGAGGGTTGGCGGGAATTGTTGTTGAACCCGGGAAATACCACTTCCGTTCCCACGTCACTGCCTGTTTAAGTTGACTCATGTGTGATGGATGTTTAGCCGTTTACAACGCTTTTTTAAATCAGCAAACTAGACTGTTAAAAATATTTATTTTAAACGGTCTTACTGTTTCGCCTGTTGCCCAATGGTAGACGCTGCAGGTCCTTTTAAAACTAGAACAGACTGAATAACCGTTTTTATTTAACTCCTGACTACTTGTTTAAATTTATAACTATATTTTGCAGAAAATGTTTGATTTATTGTGTGAGTGACGTGTCTTTATTCTGGAAAAGTAGCACCTCAGTTTTGCTGTATTTTATAATGCAGCAAAAATAAAGTTTTCTGATTTATTTTTTTTTAATCTCTCTTATCTAGTATGTCAAAAATCCTGAAGTGTGCCGGAAATGAAGACATCATCACCCTCAGAGCAGAAGACAATGCAGACACGCTCGCCCTTGTCTTTGAGACTCTCAGTAAGTTTGAATTCTACGTCTATTCAGTAACATCAGCCTGACTGGCGGTGTCACGGTGGTGTATTTACCGCTTCTCTTCAATCTTGCAGACCAGGAGAAGGTGTCAGATTATGAGATGAAGCTGATGGACCTGGATGTGGAGCAGCTTGGTATCCCGGTAAGTCATCTGTTAAATCCAGTCTGTGTCCCGCAGGGTTTTCCTCACACGGTTCCTAACCTTTCCATGTCTGTCTGTCCGTCCAGGAGCAGGAGTACAGCTGTGTGGTGAAGATGCCCTCCGGGGAGTTCGCTCGCATCTGCCGTGACCTTTCACAGATCGGCGACGCCGTCATGATCTCCTGCGCCAAGGATGGAGTCAAGTTCTCCGCCTCAGGCGAGCTGGGCACAGGAAACATCAAGCTGTCCCAGACCAGCAACGTGGACAAAGAGGACGAGGCTGTGAGTATGAGAGCTCGGCATGTGCTCGCAGACATGAGCAAGACAACTGCATAAAATTTACACGTGCAATAATTAAAATGTGATGGTTTAAATATGTATTTTGTGCTCCGTTTTAACTGGCACCTGGTGTAATGTGCTGTTATTGCCAGAAGGTGGCAGTAATTCACTCACAAGCTGTTTGCCAGCAAAAATGCAATTAAAAAAGAAAGAAATACTGACTTATGACTGGATCAGTTCGGGCTTCTGATGCCAAGAAGTGACTTTGGCTGTTTGTACAGAGTACAGCTGGAGACTGAAAGCTCTGCAGATGTTTCAGTGTCATGAATTCATGACATGGCATCAATTAGTTACCAGCAGTTTTAAGACAACTTTTTTTGTTCTTTTTTTTTAAAATAAATCGAGTATTCTTAAATATTTGTTGCCATCTTAATGCTGAGACAACAATGAAAGCCTTTACTTTAGAGTTCCTTATTACTTGTATGAGCTGGTGATCTGAGTGAGCATGGCAGACTTGCTGTTGTGGCAGCACCTGTTAAGTTCTTGGCTCGTCCCTTCCTGTGTTTAGGTTACGATTGAGATGAATGAACCCGTCCAGCTGATCTTTGCCCTCAACTACCTGAACTTCTTCACCAAGGCCACGCCGCTCTCCAAGACCGTCACCCTCAGTATGTCCGCTGATATCCCCCTCGGTACGTGCATCTGGTCTTCCCTTGAATGACTGCAGGATCTTCGTTTGATGTGTCGTGGCCCAGAGTTGACCGTTTGTTTGTTTTGTTTTTCTCCCTACAGTGGTGGAGTACAAGATTGCTGACATGGGGCACATCAAATACTACCTGGCACCGAAGATCGATGAGGAGGCTTCTTAAGGTGTTTCTAACAGACCAAAAAGGGAGAATAGAGAAAAGTGAGACGACTGCGACTTGTCCCGAGTGATTGAAACACAGAAGTGATCTCATGGTGGTCGATCACTCTGCTCGAGGTTTCTGATCTGCTGTTCGCGGTGGAAGGTCGGCCTTTTATAAGCAGCCAGCTGTCAGCTGTATGAATGGTGCCATCTGTGTGATGCAGTGAAGCCTCAGAGCCACCTGGCTCTGGTCCAGACATCCCCATTGTAAATGTCAGCACTTGCTCAATCTAAATTAGAGTCGCTCTCTATTTTTGCCCATTTTGGGAAAGCAGATTTAAAATATCCCATGCCATATTTCTTTTTTTTCTTTTCTTTTGTAGATAACGCATTTGTAAATACTTCCTGTGGTTTAGCACTGTCGGTCAACCCGCAATGTTTTTGTATTCATGGATTCATTCCCAAATAAATGATTCAGATTGTTTAGAAATGATTTTGTCTCATTTTTCTGGACGTTTGTGAATATTCTTTCTGTATTTATCACACTCCTTGCAGGTCTCTAAGCTGCTATAATGCCTGTTTTCAGTCATCTGATCAGGTATGATTAGATTTTAGTACACTACAATTTTTTTTAGCTTTCCTGAAACTGAGGTGAGAGGTTAGTTGAGGGCAGTTAAGGAACAAATCAAGTAATATTTAAAATGAGTATCGTGCACACGGACAAAAAAACATTAATACTGCTTCCTTTACCTTAATGTAATAATGACTTTTTCTAAAAATAAACACACACTGCTCCTGTCTCCACCAAGGTGAACTAATACTAAGTGGTAAAATACTTTAGTTGACTGAAAATATTACCTGTTCATATGAACCTAGAAAAGTAACAGTGCAATCTAATATTTATATCTAAATAAAAATGGAGAACAATAAGAAAAAAGTATAAATAAAAGTATTGTCATTCCTGTCTGTTGACCACCAAATGGTGACTTGTTATAGATGGTTTTTTGGGTTTTTTTTGAGAAACAGGTCATGTTCTCAGTGAAACCCTGTTTTTAAAGGGTTAATTAAAATAAAAGCGATCCATCTGGCCTGTTGATCATCATAGGAAAAAAAAAAAGGATGGTTACTAATTATTTAACTTCCCCTGAAGGTTTATATTCAGATGTCGATACAGCACAGAGAACAAAACATATATTTAGAAAAAAGTCAATTAATCTCCCGTTTTCTTTTTCTGATCAGGTCTGTCGCTGCACAGTTTTTATCAGTTGTAAAAAAAGACCCAAGTTTGTATTTAAGGTTATAAAACAGTATCAGCAAACTCTTGCTTGTTTATTTTCCCCCCCAAATCCTATTGATTCAATCTTCACTGAGTCAACCGACGCAGTAATGATAAATGGCCACTAGGTGATGCTCTTCTGCTATTTCTGATTTTATTCTGCGGGTGAAACAAATTACTTTGACCTGCAAAGATAAAAACTGATTAAAAATAGTTTTTTTTAAGTTTTTTTTTTATTGCAATCCTGGTGATTTTCTTGCTCATTAGGGAATTTTCCTCTGCAGGAAAGTCTGTGCACAAAAGATTTTCATTATCCAAAACACAATTTTGCAGTTTTCAAACAATATTTCAGTTTATTTTGCACTTAAATCTATCAGCTACCCAGCATCCTTTTTCATCATCTGTTTTCAACTGTGTAACTGTGACCTCACTGCATTTCAGTTATTCAACCAGACAAAGGGGATTTTAATGGATTTTCCCAGAATCGCAAACATCATAGTTAAGCTGTTTGAGTCAGGGTCCAATGGAGCTTCAGATCTGTGCTCCTGCTGGTCGATGGTCAAACCGAACAAACTTGTGCATATTCAGAGAAATCACTTAACATGCAGCAAGAAATGCATCGCAGAAACAAGAGTGTGTGGCTGCAGCTGGTTGTGTTGTCTGTGTTGGCGGGCAGTAGGCAGTGTAGAGTCCGTTTAATCCTCATAAAGCTTTAATCTGACTGGCAGAGGCATCTGGCACTAGCCTGTGTTTCGTTACACAAAGCAGTCTGCCACATGACATAACTACAAACTAGCTGGTAGTGCTAGTAAATGGGTAAATATGAAGCTAAGAGATTGGAAAAATTAAGGTAGCAAATGTTTTACTTTAACTTCACAAAGCAATTTTATAAAAAAATAGGGAACAAAAGGCAGAACAGAAACGTTCTTTTAACCCAGAATTGGCACAATAATTGTTTTAGTCTTGATTTACTTGATTTTAATGTTTTTGTTGGAAACTAAAATTTGATTAATAGCACAGCAGAGGCTTACAAAAAGACAGAAGGTTTTTTGATTAGTCTACCCAGACACATTATAACTGAAAGACTCAAACAGGCTTGAAATAAAATATATGGGAGAATTCAACAACAACAAAGAGGGTGGTAGAAATATGGCTTCCAGGTTTCACTGGTGATTCTATACATGCAACTATTATGACATGGAGACACCTGAAAACATGTGTAAACTTAGCTTCTTTTTTTCAACTTTATTATAAATCCCACATTTTTTTTAAAATTTTTGTATATTTTATATTAATTTCATCATCGTCCCTGCAAATGCAACGTTATGAGCTCCAAATGAATATCTTTGAAAGAGCACCGCAGGGCAGTCAAAGACCAGTCGTAGGTCATGTTTTTGCTAGGAAAGTTAATTTAAATAAAGCCTCAAAATAGACTCGGCCTAAATAATTGAATTCAAGAAATCAAAATGGCCGAGTCAAAGATTTGCTTTTAGAAAGGCCTAACATAAATTCTACGTTAATTAGCTTAGCCCAGCTAAAGTCCTTGTAGAAATAGAAGATTTAGCATAGCCACAGCGAAGTTAAGGTTAGGGTGTAGAAATTCAGACTGGGTAAAAAAAACTGGGGAGGACCCCCACAGTTTAACAGCCACTTTAAGGCTTTAGTTTAGTTTAAGCCTACAATTTTAAGGCTACATTGAGCTTTGCATACAGACTGGGTATAATTAAGGCCATCGCAGGTAGGTAGGTATCTATGTCTGCGGACACGCAACACCACATGATATGTACATCGTTTAATTGAAAGGATAAAAACATGTCTTCAACTGTAGGGTTAGCATAACTTTATACAATGCTGGGACTTGGGGCTAGCTATAGATGGTTGCTCCTGGCCTACGACCACCTGCTTTGTTTTCTTGTCTGCAGATAGATTGTTCCTGGCCTTAGTTTAGCCTAACATCTTGGACAGCTTAAAAACAGCATGAACCTTCCTGTGTGCTCTGTGCAAAGGTAACAGTGCTCCATGTAGCTTTAATCCATACAGAAAACCGAAGCATAACTCCTGCTTAGCAGTTGCCAGGAGACCGAGAGGGGTAGTTAATGCTCACTGGCAAATTGTTTGTTTTTTATGCTTCAGTTTAAGGATTAAACAGTATACCACGGGTTAATTGGTTAGCTTTAGAAGTGTTGGCAGAAGGATTTTGCTCTTTCAGGACCTAATCTGGCTGTGTGTGCGTCCAAACTTGGTGGTATGCTTTTTACCTAGTATCAGTTTTCTCATTGTTACCACACAGCAACAAAGTAAATATTTCCCAGACTTTTTCCTTTGAGAACATTTCCCCATTTAAAGGAGTTTTCTCATCTTCAGGCTGTCAGTGAACAATCTGACTTTGCTTTCACCTGTCCCAGTTGAATAAAGGATAAAGGCAGCCTGAGATAGGGGACAGCAGGGTAGAGACAGTGCAGATTATAACCTCGCAGTAGATTGCCTGCTTTTTTAATCCCAGACTCCATCTGAATTTTTCTGCTGAAAGGGGTGAGCTTTCACCCAGCGCCATGAAAAGAGGATTTTTTTTTTTAATGCATTCATTCCTGTCAGATAGATCTGATGAGATGTGTTTCATAACTCCTAGTATGTGAATATCTAAATTCATTCCAGCTCTCACCAGCTTTTTACCCTCTAATGAAATGTTCCACAGAGCCGTTTGTGCAGCTGTGCTCACATTATTTTACTTCCTAAAGTACATTGTGTCTACCTGATAGAGCCAGTGCTTCAGATAAGAGCAGAAGTGTGTTGTCTCCAGATGCAGAGCAGCGAGGGAAAAGATGGGACTGTCATCTTAGGAAGTGACCGATAAAACAAAGCGACAGCGCAGCCATTTAAGCTGCCTCAGTATTTAATTAAGCACTGCCATCCAGGTTAAGATTAATCACGTCCTGGAAGAGAGCGAGGAGGGTTCAGCCTGATTGGGGTTTCCACGCCTGAATTGGCCACAATTTTAAACTGCGTTATCAGCCCTGCTTTATAATAATGTCAGAGCTGTTTTCTGAGTTCTGCTTAATGGACAGAGCAGACTTTGACAAAATCAGGCCACTCAGATAATCTGTCTATGACTCAGAGCTCCACAGCAAGTGTGCGACTTTTGTGTCGTGCTGACTTGATATTGTTGGAAATCGTTTTTGTTTTCATGTGTCTAATTAGATTACAGTTACTGTAGATTGTGTTCTTAGCAGATGTAATCCAGAAGGTGGTAATTACCATCCAGTCTTCTACACTGATCATTTGTCTTAACAAGCACAGTGAACCGCTTATTATCTGAGGCAATACTTTTTAAAATCTTCTTATTTAAACAGCTCCAGGCAGCACAACTCAGAGGAACATTTCATATAAACACTGGGATTATTTATACACACTCGGCAGCCACTTTGTTAGGTACAAGCTGTTCAACTGCTTGTTAACACAAGTATCTAATCAGCCTACCACATCACAGCAACTGAATGAATTTAGTCATCCAGACGTGGTTTGGAAGAAATGTGATTTAAGTGGACGTGGTGTGGTTGTACGTGTGCTGGTTATTTTAGAAACTGCTACTGGGAATTTCCCACACAACTCCCTCTAGGGTCATTTGAGTTACTGTTTCCTTGGAAGACAACAGTAACTCAAATAACCAACTGCTACAATAAGGTATGCAGAAGAGCATCTCTGTGTGCACAACACATCAAACCTTGAGGCAGATTAACTACTAGCAGCAGAACACCACACCGGGTGACCGTCCCGCAAGCAAAGAACAGGAAGCTGAGACAGAAGATCAGAAAACCGTTGCCTGGTCTGACGAGTGTCAACTTCTGCTGAAGGATGATATGCGATGTCAAATAATCTCAAACTGGTTTCTTAAACATGCCGATGAATTCACTTTACTCAAATGGCCTCCACAGTGGCCAGAGAGGAGATTCACATCATGGATGTGCAGCCAGCAAATCTGCAGCAACTGTGTGATGCCATCACGTCACTGGTTTCACTGTATTCAAATCACCTCTACAGTCTTCAGTGGCCAGTGAGTACACTTTACACATAATAACACACTATGAATCTACAGTGACACCAACCTGTAGACTGAGGTGGGAAGTAAAAGTACAAATACAAATACTTCACTACTGTACTTAAGTGCAGTTTTCAGGTATCTGTACTTTACTTGAGTAGTTTTTTTTCCTGACTACTTTTTACTTTTACTCCCTACATATTTTTAAACGAGTATCTGTACTTTCTACTCCTTACATTTTCAAAACGCCCTCGTTAGTTTTGCTTTAACGCATTTGGGTCGAGTTATTATTTCGTCACTGTGAGCCTTCAAACATCAAACCGATCTGAGCCTAAACACATAAAAGGCAGTCCTGTTCGTTTATTAATCACCAGAGGATGGAGCATAGAAACTCAGAGATGGAGAAAAATAAGAAAGACAGGAGAGGAAGAAGAGAGGTTAGATTTAAAGGTAAGGAATGCTCATTTAAAGCTCACAAGTCCTCATGTTTTTAAATCATATGTTGTGTCTGTACATGTGACATTGTGTTTTTTCATATTGTGAAACATGCTGCATAGCAAACTGAGATAGACTAACTGTGTTATTTAAAGGCTGCATGTTAGTGCAGGATAAAGAGGTTAGTTTGCTGTACTGTGATGGATTTAAAGTAAAGAACAGTGTGTAACTGGTGCACAGTAGCTGTGGTTTCATTATCAGCTTCAAGCTGAGTATAATTAGAATTAAAAAAGTTAGACTGAAGTCTGTATTCCCATCTACTGATATTATTTTATCATTATGTTAATATAGCACAAGGTTCAGTTAGCTTTGCACAAAAATAGAAACGTCCTCCAAAGAACTACTTTTTACTTTCTTACTTTGAGTACATTTCAGAGCCTGTACTTTTTCACTTTTACTTGAGTAAAGAAGTTGAATCAGTACTTCAACTTTTACTGAAGTATTTTTTAATAGTAGTATTTGTACTTCTACTTGCCAACTCTGCCTGTAGAAGATTATATTGGGATTCAGCCAAGCTAGCTGGTTCCCTCATTTCCGGGCTTTGTGCTAAGCTAACCCTCTCCGTGCTGCAGCTTCATATTTACTGTATGGACATGAGTCCGCTATTGATCATCAGCAAATAAGCACCTCCCCCAAATATCAACCCATAAAAGGTGGCTTGACAGAGCACAAGCTCCTGAAGGGCCACTGTCAGAGATTAATCAGCATCACTCTTCACAAAGAAAGGTTTGAGGAATCATATCTCACACAGGTCTGTGACTGAACCTTTGGACCTGTTCCCCAGTCAGCCTGTTGATATTAGATCTTGGTCTTAATATTATCATGTAAGTTCAGAAACACCTCATTATACCAGAAATACCCTCAAAACCATAATCAAATATTTATATTGTTTATAACATGTCTATATTTGTCGATAGATGGTGTTCAGATGTAATTGTATTTCACTGTTGAATACTTTTATGCATTTTTACTGTAGTAGGCTTTTGCTTCTCCAGGATGTGGACTGTTGTATTCAAGTGAACCAGATGGTCAAGTGAACCTGCTGGTTTATCATGAGGCTGCATTTCTGCATCGCTCTGACTCGCTCCCTCTCCTCTGTCTCTGTCTGGCCTTTAAATTGCTTTCTGGAGGCAGGGGATTTTGGCCAGGAAGATAAGGGGAATGGGATGAAAGACTCTCTCTGGCTGTCTATCTCTGTCTTCCTCTGCAAGGCAGGGGGAGTCTACTGACAGTGACGCGGTACATTTACTGAGACAGAGAAGAGAGCAGGTTGTTCTCGGTCAGGAGATGCCGGCAGCATCTTTCAAACCCATTTCACACCACTATCGGCCTTATCAGCATCAACGAAACAAACCGCTTGTGGATGCGCGGTATAAAGTGCGAATGCTGCAGAACAGATGAAAGCCTGTCCAGTAAACAGATTTATGTTGTCGTGGTTTGCACTTCTCTTGTCAGCCAGTCAGCTCCCGGAGGGTCAATCCCGGCTCTTAGACCTGACTCTTTATATAAGCCCCCAGTGCTCATCTGTCTGTGCATAAGAGCAGGTCGCATGGATTATTGATGCCAGCAAAGAGCAAACAAGGCCGCACATGGCAGAGACATGCCAGTCACACACAATCCACAGTCTGCCTTGCTTCAAATCCCTCTCTTCCGTATTTCAGATGTTATTCAGTGGGATGATTTGCTGCTGTGCGGATGTGGGGATTCCCACAAACCCGCCAATTTAGCTTTTATGCACCCCATCCACAGTATATGCATATCCACCTCCTCTTCCTCCTCCCTGAGCCTTGATTTTGCACAGTATGCCTCATAGCTGACATACGTGTATTTCTGACTATGCTCGGCGTGTTGAAGTCATCCCCGCATGGATTAGCATATTAATGGGATGTCCTCTTTGTCCCTGTTTTCTGTCACTCAGATTTCACAGCAGCGAGGGAGAAGAAGAGGCGATGCGGATGGGGAGGAAGATGCCCACAGAGGCTCAGGAGCCACATCTGGGTATAAGAAGTTCAGGTGGAACAAATAATTAATGCGGTTGTTTGCTCTTACTGTGTTCACCATGACAGTTATGTGTTTCTAAGCTTAGTTTATTTCTTCATTTTAAATATAGAAATGAAAACACAGAAAGAAAACACACATTCACACTCCTGTTTGGACACAAAGTGAGAACAGAACTAAATAGAAATGAGCATTCACAGGACGAGCACAACACGTGTGTTCATGTTACCTCCAGATTTTACTCAAAATAAATTTTACTTAGTGAATTTTTAAATAACTGGCGTGTTTATACATTTTCAGACAAGTCATCAGGTTTTGGAATAAGTGGGTTATTTGTATGAATGTATGGACCCAAATGGAAGACCCAAAAGATTAAAGTACATAAGCAAGAATTAAATCAGGATTCAGGTAAATTTCACTCTGGTAAGCATTCCTGCACAGAGACTGAGCAGGGGATTGAATTTTCCTTGACAGCTTAGTTTTTTTTTTTGATAAATCCTTATTAGAAAACACTCAGTTTTCTTGGTTTGAAAGCTCCAATCTTGATCCAGCCTTAGCTCACCACTGGCAGGTGAACAAGAACTGCAAAGTCAGATCACTCGGGAGGTAAGTTACTCACAGGGAGTGAGTCTGATAACCACCACAAAGGTGACAACAAACTAACAGAGAGTGGAGGTTTCAGCTGGCCTTTTGAATCCCAGGGTAATAAGTAGATGAGAGACCGGTGTGCTGACTAAAAGAAGGAGGCAGGAGCAAAACCAGACATGTGGCCAACTCCACCTGAGAGCAAAGAGAGAGGGAGATGAGCTGGAGTCTGCTGGAATCCTAACACTCGGTGGATAAAATGATGAATAAATATACCCACAGAGCCTACAGGTGGATGCTGGCATGGGGGAGAGGTTCAAAGAGCAAGAGAGAGATGTGAAGCTTTGAAGCTAAATAGCCCTTCATATTGAAAGGGTGTGTTCCTGTTTGTTTCTGTGATGTCTTTATGCAAATCTTCCCTCTTCCTTTTCCTCTCACACACCAACTAGCTGTCCTTGTGATTTCAAGATTCAAAGATTTTCTATTGTCAGTTCGCTACATTTACAGGGCATACAGGAGAACTGAAACACTGTTTCTCCCTTACCTTAGTGTAAAAGAAGAATTAAGAAAAGAATATACGCTATATTACCAAAAGTATTCACTCGCTCATCCAAATCATTGAATTCAGGTGTTCACTTCCATGACCACAGTTGTATGAAATCAAACGTCTAGGCATGCAGACTGCTTCTACAAACACTTGTGAAAGAATAGGTCGCTCGCAGGAGCTCAGTGACTTCCAGCATCATACTTTCATAGGATGCCACCTGTGCAACATGTCCAGTCGTGAAATTTCCTCGCTACTAAATATTCCACAGTCAACTGTTAGTGGTATTATAACAAAGTGGAAGCGATTGGAAACGATAGCAACTCAGCCATGAAGTGGTAGGCAACGTAAAATCACAAAGCGGGGTCAGCGGAGGCTGAGGTACATAGTGTGCAGAGGTCGCCAACTTTCTGCAGAGTCAATCGCTACAGACCTCCAAACTTCATGTGGCCTTCAGATTAGCTCAAGAACAGTGTGTAGACAACACAATGAATGGGTTTCCATGGCCAAGTCTCACATCACCAAGTGCAAAGTGTCGGATGCAGGTGAGTAAAGCTCACTGCCACTGGACTCTAGAGCAGTGGAGATATGTCCTCTGGCAGTCTGATAGATGAGTTTGGGTTTGGTGGTTGCCAGGAGAGCGGTACTTCTCTGACTGCACTGTGCCAAGTGTAAAGTTTGGTGGAGGCGGGAATATTGTTTGGGGTTGCTTTTCAGGAGGACTCAGCCCCTTAGTTCCAGTGAAATAAATCTCTTAATGGATTTTGGACAATTTCATGCTCCAAACTTTGTGAGTACAGTTTGGGGACGGCCCCTTCCTGTTCATGCATGACTGCACACCAGTGCACAAAGCAAGGTCCATAAAGACATGGATGAGCAAGTTTGGTGTACAAGAACTTGACTGGCGTGCACAGAGCCCTGATAAACACCGTTGGGATGATTTAGAGTGGAGCAAGACCTTCTTGTCCATTATAAGTGTCTGACTTCACAAATGCACTACAGGAAGAATGGTCAGAATTCCAATAAACAAACTCCTAAACCTTGTGAAAAGCCTTTCCAGAAGAGTTGAAGCTATTTTAGCTGCAAAAGGGTGGGCCGACATCATATTATACCCTATGAAGTAAGGATGGGATGTTACTGAAATTCATATGCATCTGAGCCCGATAAATAAATACTTTTGAAAATATAGTGCATAAAAATCAAACCTATGTATAATAGTGGCAGTAGTGTAAGATATAAATAAAATAAATAAATGAATAGAGTAGCTTGTGAGCCTGGTTCTCCTGGAGGACTCTTGTTAAAAGCGAGTTCTTCCTCCCACCATCAACAAGTGCTGTCTCATAGGGGATCCTCTAATCATTGGATCTCTCTGTTTAATATTGTAGGGTGTCTGCCGCACAGTACAAAGCACCTTGAAATAACGTTTCTGAATTAAAATTGAATTTAACTGTTTGATATGTGATGTGAGAAGAGGTGTGATGTTGCATGTGTATGATGCAGTGCAGCTCAAGCTGCCTGGCTGAACTAGAATGCAGGCTCTGGTGCATATTTCCTCTTAATTTGCACGTATCAGAGTGCACTGAAGATGATGATTATTCTTTATCTAAAAAAGCAGCCCTGTTTTCAGGTTTGTGATGACACAGTTCTCACCTAATCGTTTGGCTTTTATGTGATTTACAGACACAGACACTGCTAAAAAGTGCATCTTAATCCTTGGAAAACACTGAATAAATTTCAATATTAGAGCCTAATAAAGTTATTAATTAGTCAGTCCTCAGAAAAAAGAAAAAAAAAACTTCTGTAATGGTCATAAGCTGACTGATTAGTTTGTGTTCTGATTTAGTATTTAAAAAACTGATTGCCAGGAATATTATTCTTTCCAGAAATTTCTTCAAATGACATCAGGACTTTATATTCAGGACTACATAGGTCTGCTATCTCTCATAGACCAACTCCCTAATCCTTTAATCCTTCTTCTAAAAATTAAGTGTTTTTAAAGCCAGTACAAAAGGAAAAATGTGTATTCTTCAACTGTAAGTGGTTGCTGATAGTCACTATTAAATCATTGATTTGGACCAGCTAACCATGAAGGATCCCTTAGCTGTTGCTGCTACAGGGTCAGGCTGCTGTGGGAATCCCTATTATGCACGAAATATTTCTTCTCTGCTCCCCTCTTTTCACTCACCATATGTTTATAGGCCACTGTTGCATGTCATTACCTTCTGTCTAGTTTGTTTTGTCTTTATCCTTGCACATGCTCTCCTTTTATCTCTTGCCCCAACCAGTCACATCAGATGTCTGAGCCTGGTTCTGCTGGAGGTTTTTTTGTGTTAAAGGGGAGTTTGTCCTTCAACACTAGGTGTTTATCCCTGGCTCTTGTCCTATGTCACCAGGACAAGAGGCAGGTATCCCAATGACCTTATATGATGGATCAGCATCTGTTCAAATCATGTTGAGCTAATATTTGAGTAGAAAATCTCTGAGCTTCTCTGAGTTCTGCTCCTTTGCTACTTTTTGTTGTCTTTTTCAGTACAATAAAAAATTTATCAAGCAGTTCAGTGACATTAACTTAGGCTTCATGGTTGTCATGATTTACTAAAAAAAAAGATGAATCCATAGAACAGTGAAATTAATATTTAGCTGCTGCTCTGTTGGAGATTTGTACCTTGTACAATTTAGTAATATAGGGAAGTGCCTTAGCGCAACTGCACCTTGTTTCCTATCACAATCACATTTCTGTTTTTTCTCTGTCTGGGAAAGCCTCGGTTCGCTCCTTAGCAACTGTTTCCACGGCTACAAAGTTGCTCCTTGTTTCACCCCCATCTCTCCTCCACCCCAAGTCGTTGTAGTCCCTCTGCTGCTCTGTGTCCACTTCCCAAAGCCTGGCGATGAAGCGAATGTTGTACCCCGGACATCAGTGAAGACTGCCTTTTAGTTTTATCAGCTTGCAGTGGTGTTCCTCTGTGAGGAAGGATGTTATCTCTCAGCTTTTGGTGGTTTTACTTGTCCTAGGAGGGCTTTGGAAAGTATATCATTGAATGTGACAACCTGATGCCTATTCCACTCAGGCACTGAGACCATGCAGCTCAGCACTAATGTCACTGAGACAAATTACACTTCATTGTCTGCACTTCCCCGCTAACTGTCCATGTTTCTGACTGTCATTCACACACACACACACACACACACACACACACACACACACACACACACACACACACACACACACACACACACACATACACACACACACAAGATACAAAAGAAATAATCTTTTTTTATACCCTGCAGATAAATATCTACAAAACAGAGCCACCACAGTATAGAAAACTGCATTATTTTTGAAATGTGGGAACCTTCAATTTCTTGAAATTTACAAAATGCAATCAGGAAATTTAATCATGTCAGTTGTTAGACGAGTTGATTTCCCATGTCAGGTGAACAAAAATATTCTTTTCACGATAGCGCTCTCTAGATCCCAACTGTCATTTCATGTGACAACAGCAGCAGTATCCACATTTTCGTTTGAAAACATAATTTTTTTCTAATACCTTAATCATTGCTGTTCACTGACAGTTTGACACCAAAAGATGCTTTGTTTTTCTTATCAAAAAGTCCTTTTTTACAATCAACCGCTTGTTTGTGTTTCCAGTACTAGAACATCTTTGATGACAATCTTACCCATCTAAATTTAGGCATCAAAATTCTCTGCAGTTCCTTTCAATAAGCCACGTATACCCAATAACTGTTATAAGCAGCGGGGGGTATAATGGTGTTCCTCCAGTGGTGGCCATTTAATCTGTTCAAAGTACGGTGGCATTTTATTGACCCTGTTCAACAGTTTTTGAAATATTATTTGAAATGTAATCTCTGCTCAATGAAAGAAAAGATCATTATCACTACTGCAGTCTAAAAATGAAATCCAGGGATCAAATGCAAGAGTCTGCAGATTTGCTAATTAGCTTCTTGTGGTTTTGTTGTGTTTTGAATGTTATGAGGATAATGTTTAGCATGAGAACAAAAGTACAACCTTTTCTGTAATCCTTCAAAAAAAAACAAAAAAACAACAACAAAAACAATGAAACTGCCATTATCACCTGCCCACATTTTGTGTTGAATGACTTTGTAGCAAGAAGGTTTGTAACAAGATCCCAAGAGCCTTAATGTACTTGTGAATGTTTGTCTGTCTCTATATGCTTTAGATTGGCAGCCTTTCCAGGGCATACGAATCAGAATACTTTATTAATTCCTAAGGAAATTATGTCTATGACTAGGCTATGACTATGTAGTCCAGCCTATTCAGATTCAAGATTCCCTTTATTGTCACTGTAAAAAATAATACAACAAAACTGAATTTCACCAATGTAAGAAACAGATCTCAAAAAGGGTGATTTCCATTAAGAAAACATTCACTTCACACACTAAATACACATTTTGCACACATCCAATCAACATGTTTAAAAGTCCCATAATGCTATATGCTAGATCATTATAAACAAGTAGTATATATTGCACATGAATAAGTATGACTGCACATGAACAAAAGTTATTGCACAGATTTGAAAACTATTTCATAGCAGCATTCAGTACTTTGATGGCTTTTCAATAAAAGCAGATCAGTTAACGAGAGGAGAAACTGTTATGAGAACTACAAGGAGTAAGGTGGTTATTGAACAACATTGAAGACAGTGAGACGAAACTATTAGAAACAACAAAATCAAACCGAGCTCCAATACAACATCAAAAACTGACCCCGGTGGATATGGCAGCGTTAAGAGGTAAGACGGTTTAAATAAACAGCATTTATAGAATGATTATGAGAAGTCAGCGAGTGTGAATAATACAGCGAGCACTGATATAACATCTTTGAGATGCACTTGTAGATATTATTACTACAGTCTTTATGGTGCTGGCTTAAAGTTACAGTGTAA
Source organism: Etia nguti (assembly GCA_015106755.1). Lineage (NCBI taxonomy): Eukaryota > Metazoa > Chordata > Actinopteri > Cichliformes > Cichlidae > Etia > Etia nguti. The sequence continues at coordinate 21,545 of VUQG01023658.1, forward strand.
AAGTTGGCGTCTATTGTACTAAAGTGGTTACCATTTTAAAGGATGTTATGACAGAAATATTAGCTTGTGTCATGGCTTTTTAAGTTGCTAGTTAATTAAGTTACCAGTAAAATGATTAATGAAGTTCAAACTTCAAAAATGTGGTGGCATCATCAGATTGGCATCATGGATGTGTAGCGGACAAATCTGCCCCAACTGTGTGATGCTATCACTTCACTGCCAACCAAAATCTCTGAGGAATGTTCCCAGCATGCTTTTGAACTATGTCACGAAGAATTAAGACAGTTCTGAAGGCAAAAGGGTTTCCAACCCAGAACTACCAAAGTGTTCCTAATAAAGTGACCAGTGAATGTGTGAGTGAATGTTTTATAATACACAGAGACAGAAAGAATGTCAAAGTCTGACAGTGTCAATCCTTTAGAGAACTTTGGGACAGGATTTAGACTTTGACAAAATACAGCGTTACCAAAACATCAGGCTGTCCTCAGTGTTGTACAGGTGTGTTGACCTGCTACAAGAAATAGACCAAAACATCCTCTTGCTCGCCTCACGCACTCTTGAAGCATTCTCACGACATCATCTGTGACATTATGACAGTTTGAGGATGCAGCAGTTGTTACTCATAATCTGCTTCCTTTTTTTTTTCCAAGTACTGACTCCCTGACTGCATCATACAAGTTGAGGACTCTATTATCCATATCCAGATTAGGATTTATCCCCCGTATGGATTAAATTATAATATCGGCATGGAACATTGCTTCACCTACTAACCTGTTTACCCAGTTACCTGTATATTTATACATGTTATTCTTTCATGTGATGAAAAAAACAAACAAACAAACAAAACAAAAAAAACCCTCATATGTAAGAGAATTATGAGTTTTGAATTATGAATGTTTGTCAGTGTCAGGCATTAGCTCCTAACAGTCATGGTTCCCCAGATTTCTACCACCCATTTCTTCTCCATGCTTTTGCTCTCTCACTCTCTCCTCTGCCTGTGTATGCAGGTATGTGTTTAACTCCGCTTGTATGTTCCAGAGGCAGAGCCTTACCTGGTTCTTCAACTTTCCTGCCTATTCACCTGGAGACTGTTTGATTGGTAGCGTGGCTTAGCACCTAGTTTTGGTATAGTGATGATGTGAGTGAAATCTGTCATGCTTGTGTTTGGACTTTCCTGTCTTTTCCTCTCTACACACACCTTTGTCTTTGGGGAAACCTTTGGAGAACATTTCAAGAAGAAAAGGACACGTGTGGGAAAAAAGCTGAGCTTGGAAGAAAACCTCTCGGACAACCTGCCCTTCCACTAAATTATTACCCAAACATTGACAATATGATGAAATAAATTTTTCCATGTGTTTATGTCTATGTCCAGGCAGAGAGCGATAGATACATAAGGTATTTTTTATATTTGTTTGTTTTTTCATACATGTTCTCGTGCAATTTATCAATCATGTAGTATAGTGGTCTAAATAAATGAAATACCAAGGCCTTGGAAAGACTTTGAGTAGTCAGAAACATTTTTCTGAGTCTATCCACACTGACCTTCACATTCCCCAGTTATTTTAATTGTAAGTTATTTTTTGCACTCTTTTTTTTTTTCTTCTCTTTTCTGCAGGTTTGCTACAGAAACACCCGCTTCGGATGTTATCAGTCCATTCAATGGACATTAGGGGATATCAGCCCCATAGATATGGTCCCCATAATATCCTCCATTCAGATGGAGGATCACTAACAGGAGTATGGGAAGACTCCAGAATCCACTGTTGCCGCCTTTATGGTGCTAGCTTAAAGTAACAGTGTAAAAGTTGTACAAAAGTGGTTACCATTTAAACAATGTCATGAGAGAAATATTGTTATGAGAGAGGCTGTTCCTGGTTACATCACCAGAGACAGCAGAGACAGTTATGTATTAATCATGATGATTATGAAGATAACAATGAGCGCAACTAAGACTGTAAAAATCCATGACCATGACTCTTTTCCTGCCTCCTGATTATTAATGAACATCACGAGCATGTTTGTGTGTTTTCTCATTTTTTTCACCATCATCTGTTACTAACAAACTCAGACAGTTTAAATTTTGTATGTTTTCATCTTTACTAGCCACACTTTAACTGTAATTAACTAAACAAACTTTAGAGATTGTTGACTCAGTGACTTTATAAAACCTTTAAGTGGTTCAGGTAGAGTCAACCTTTTAATTGCTATTAACTCTTACCATATTGTACCTGTATAGCATGTTTTTGTATGTTGAAGTCATTTCCTGATTTTTTTTGTAATCTCTGGTCTTTCTGTATTGTGCTCAGCCTGCATGTTGACTTTAAGAGTTTTTTCTCTGTAAGTGATTGTAATTCAGTGAATATACTCAATTGCTTCCCTTTGTTCAGTGTCCAGTTATTTTTTAATACTGTTTAAATCCTCTGTATGTACGACGTCTGCAGATTGTTTAATGGACTGCTTGCCTTTCTGTTTGTAACCACGGCCTGTTTTCGACTAAAGATTTGGATTTTTGGCTTTAATACAGCCTCTCTGTCCTCCATTTGTGTTCTCTTCCTCTGTGAATGTGTTAAAGATACAGATGTTTTAATTTTGATAATACAGTTTTCCCGCAGTGAGTTGCAGCAGCATTTATTCACAGCACATTTCAGAAAGGAGATTCAGATTAATACAGAGATTTTATGTCAGAATTATCCTGATAGTGTGCCACTGTATTTAAAGATGTCTTTTTTTGATCACTGAATTTTTATCTTTCCCGGGGTCAAGTTTTGAAGTTCAGTATTTCAAAGCAGGAGCTTTGAAGAATCATCATATTGGCATTAGGACTGTAACAAAATGAAATTTCACTTATTTACACAATATCACAAGAAGAATATGCTATAAATAATGCTGCAAGTCAAATTCATGTATAACTTTAGTGTTTTTTGCATATTAATTATACTCAAATAGAGATGGTGACCCTAACTGTACAGAATCATACTAAAACAAGTACACAATTGACAATCTAACATGCATTATTGGTCTAACTCATCATAAATAGTGAGCCTGAGTCTATGCTATTAGAGTATGCCATTTTTCTTTGAAGTCTTGTCAGCTGGGAAGAAAATGACCTCACAATTACGCTTTTTTTCTATTTTGCTTTTTTGTTTCTGTTTGTGTTTTCTTTTTTCTTTTATAACTGAAACTGTGATCAAAGCTACTCACGCTCACAGAGTGTAATAATACCGGCAGTTCAGGGCATTATTGTTTGTTGAGCTAAGGTTAGGGTTAGCAATTCAGACATTAATCCATAATACTCTTGCTGGATCTAACAAATATCCAGGAATTAGTATTATAACTCAATTTTCATATAATAGCAATATTTATTATCAGTCCTTTCAATTTATAACCACGTATCCACCCAGGCTTGTGGTGGGGCTGAGCTCTGTCTTGGGATTGTTGAGTGAAAACCAATGTACACCCTGGCCAGGTCTCCATTCTATCATAGTCATATTCAGTATTTGGTTCAAAAATATGAATGCAAACAAAAATCAAACTAGGATTCTTGCATGAAAATGAAAAGATGACTGTGCATATTCGAGCCTGTCTTTGACTGTATCGTCCACCTGACCCATCAAATGTCCACCAAGTAAACCTTATTTATGACATATTTGAAGGTAACAAAGTAAAAAATTAAACAGTGACGGTGCAGGCTGAATGCAAAGTGCATTCTAAACTACACTTCAGTGAATTATAGGAATGTGCAAGGAGCCATTCAGGACTGTAAAACATCAACTACAGACCCCCCCAGTGTTCACAGTTAAACCTCTGGTTGGTTCATTTTCCATTTTATATCAGATATTTTAATGGTTTTAGTAAAGCTGCACAGTCATGGTGAGGTAAAGTGCTTTATATGTGTGTTTGTGTATCATCAACGGCTATAAAAGGATTTTCTTAATGAAAAAGTGGCGTTTGAATTTGAGTTATGGGAGACTGGTGGCTACATAACTTTGTAATGGGACATAGCCCTCCTACGCAGACAGCTACCAACGGGAATCACTCTACCCAAAAAACTGTGGCTGCAAACACCATAGCAACTGCCTAGGATGACCTTAAAAACATATTCAGCCTTCATAACTAACAAAAATATAAAATGATTTGCAAACAATGAAACTGTTACAGCTGCACTGAGCTATGGCAGCATCTTTGGAAGCTGTTTACATAGCTAATAATGTACCATATGATGTAACCACAGAGACAGAGAGAGTCCATTGTGTTAGCTAGCAGTGAACGTTTACTGCAGTGAATTTGTGTCCACCACATCAACACACTGCACAGGTTAAAAACATTGCTTGAATATTGTTCTAAAATATATTTTTGCTTTCTGTTGACCATCACCTCAGGGTCACCACTACAGCTTCAGCCTACAAATGTACACTGTCTAAGATATTAACACTTTAAAAATATAAAGTTATGTTTTCCACCAGAAATAAGAAAGGCTTGTTTGTCATTACAGTTTTATTTGTTGAGAGAATCATAAGAGAAACTTCACATTGTGTATCTAATCAAAGAGAGCTTGATAAGACACTTTCATTCCTTCGCCCCAAGAGATCTGGGATAAACATGTATCCCAATAATTGTAGTTTTACAAAGTTAAGTTAAAACTTGAAACAGCAGATACAGGTTGAAATTGGATCAAAGCTTAATCTTTGCACAGTCAAAAGCAGATACCTCTTGTGTTCAGTCCATCCTTTTAAAAAAAGAAACTACAGCATGCGCCGTGTGCTTTTTGCATACACCTCCAAATTGCAGTCAAGCATCCCAGTCTCATAATTAGGTAACTAAAATGCCTCTAGTGTAGACGTGTACAGTGTGGTGTAAGCATTAAACATAATAAATGAAAAGGTAATGTCCATGTAAAGCTGATTTTAATGTAAATATAGCAGGCGCTTTATACATTTTAAAAGAAAAGCTCTGAAAACAAACCTTTTTAAAATAGTATCAAATAGAAAACAGAGCTGAACAATATTCAATAAAAAAATCCTAGCATGCACTAATTGTGCACATCTCCAAACAACAATCCATATTTCAAAGTGTTTTATCAGTTACTAAAGACACATGTTGCTTTTAAAACCACATGCAGTGTCTCAGGTAGCTTAGTCTTTTATATCTGTTGATATCAGCTCAGTACAAGCAACACTCTGTGGCAGGGAACTCCTGTTTGGGAACTAGTGGTTTTTATGTTTGTAGTCATTTAACTTCTATTCATCCATTCAACTTATGGGGGAAGAAATGTCAGGTAGGTGCAGGCTAGTTACTTGAGGTGCTAGGTACATTTGGTGCCCTGTTGTCTTTAACTACATGAGTTAGTTCACCTTCTGGCTGGGCTGTATCTGGGGTTATATCATGTCAGTTTGTGCAGGAGCACCTGTCTTAGGCTTAGCAAGTTTCTCTAGAAACTTGTTGTGTTTAGGTAGAAGGGAACATGGATAGAGCTTCTAGCTCAGAAGCACATCTGTGGGTGTGCAGGCTGCCAGTTTTTTGGTTTCTCTTTTTACCCAACTGGTTTTGAGTGTATAAATACCCCCTTACTAGTTAGCTATGACTGCAGACTTGGGTAGTAGCGGTGGGTCTCCTGTGACAAGATGAAAAACAATTACCTAGGATACATAAGTTTCATAATGCATGCATATATCTCTGTCAATGAATCTGGCTTGAAGTCTGCTGTTTTTATAGTTTATATTCAGTTATGTTTCTTGGAAATTTGGGGCCTAAATTACAAATGTGTTACAGTTATAGTGTCACTGGTTAGTGTGAATGGCTCACTGGGACATAGAAACCTTTTAAACTAAATCCCATCACGTGATATCTAGCATCAAAGAATATCAAACCTGTAAAACCTGTTTCGTTTTGTAATTTTTTGTAATCATAAATATATTCAAACACGTGAGCTTTTCTCTTTGTTTCGAATATCAACAGCAGACGTCTTAGACTGTAAGCATTACTTAAGGAGAACCAAAAACTAAGTTGTAGAAGCTGTCACTCCAGATGTCTTACAATAACAAGATAAAATACCTTTTTAGTACATGGCCTCAAATATTTCTTCCCCGACTTCTGAATGCCATCGGCCTTGTCAGCTGGTTTGAAGACAATAAACCACAAAAAAACAGGATTTTGTCATTTTATTTGCATCATGCAACTTCAATGTGTAATGAGACTGAAAAGCCATAGTTATCCCTGTCCTGTGTTAGTAGAACTGAACTGTGCAGCATCTGACTGATATGTAAGGACTACTTATGTATTATGATAACAACCATCTGGTCTAACAACCACATACAATTTACTAAATAGATGGATGAACATGAAGAATATGTCCATCATTGCAAATGACTCGAATAATATTCAGCTAAACATTTAAAAGACGATCTTAAATAAGTGGCAGAACAAATGAACAAACCATTGTTAATCACTTACTTGAGATGAAATCTGCTCAGCTACTTTGAAAGCAGCTTCTAACTGGTTCCTCCCTGGTAACGCCATCATGCAGTCCAACAACCTTTATGGTTCTGCTTTGATTCACCAGAAACTAGTAGGGGATCCTTTCAGTGCCTCCAGCCTCCTCTGAAAGACACAGGCATAAACATTTTCCACAGTCTTCCACAGTTTGATCATTTTGATTTTCTCATCCTGTGGGAAACAATATACATGGATGCAGGTTGTTGTAAGGTTTATTTATTTAACATGTCCCCCTGTGATCCGGAACTGGATAATTAGCTCAGAAAATGTGTGAATAAATGTGAAAATGTCTCGTGCTCATAGACTTGCAAACTTGACAAAACTTTTTCAGACTTTTCAGACTACATGTAGCTGTCCTTGTATGTCAGGTTTATGTAACACAATTACTTTTTTATGTCTGCTTTCTTGTTTTTGTATTTGGTCATTACTTACATTTTGATTACATACTTTGAGTTTGCAAACTATCAGTAAGCAGTAACATAATTGGAAACAGTGTTTCCAATTCAGGGTCGGCTGTGCCTTCAGTGCAGTTGTCTCTGCAAGTACTTCTGCTTCTTGTCTTCTCCTAATATCGACCGCATGCCTTTAATATGATTCACTGTACCTAAAGAGAAAAAAAATGACAAACACTTGTCTTCCTTTAATAAATATATTCTACAATCTATGGAAACTCACTAGCTCACCCTTTGGTAGAGAAATCCATTTCTCTGAAACATTTCTGTAAATGAACATCGTGTGGAGAAAGAATGAAATGAGTTTTTCAGGTCACACAGCAGTCCCACACTGATAAATGAAACTTCTGTGGATGAAGAAACTGCCAGACACCATCCTGGAAAATGTAGAATGAATACAAGACCAGTATATAAATGAGAAATATGTTAAACGCACATAAGTATTGTTGCTCACCTTTGTTTCTCAGAATGTCACTTTAAAAAATTGTATGCTGTCACCTCTCAGGATTGGGGCAGAAAAAAACCTTTTAAGGACCTTTTGATTTCCAACCAGGTTCTGAAACAGCAACAGCAAAAACTACAGTGATGTAATAATTAGACATGTTGCTTATTGGTGCAGCATTAATCACAGGTTTCCAAACTGTAGCCGATGCAACTTAAAAGTATTAAGGATGAAGCGACAATGCTTTTCTTTGCTTTTCCTCTGAAAATTGTGTTCTGTCTCCTGATAAACAAAAACAAACAATGTAAAACTTATTAATAAATTAATAAAACTTCTTAATAAACTTGCAACAAAAATACAATGTTAGCAATTTATAGTAACACGTAATTAGAGGTGTAGAAGTAGAGGCTTTACATACGATCATCAGGTTCCTGAATTTGCAACTTTAAAGCTTTGTGAGCCATCTTCAACCTGTTTTCAACAGAGAAGAGTCCCACACTCAATGCAGCCTGACTCAAACCTGATTATAAATGTTCAGCACAGACACACAAACAGAGAGCTAATGTTTAAAGTTAAGAACAGGAAATGTTTAGTGTTAACTTAAGTCACTGATCATTTACAGTATTCCCCAGAGTGAAAAGACAGCCATGAGTCTGGCTGTCGTTGCATGATATAAATGTTACTGTAAACTTCTAGCTGATTCTCAGGTGTGACAGATGTGCCAGCAGGAAAGAGGCTCAATAAACCTGCATCCTGAGGTTACTCATGCAGGATTAAAGGAGTCAGACTTTGTTCAGAAGTGTCGAATTTTATTTTATTGACCCTGGCTGAGTATGAGTATCATACTGTTTAAATGCACATATTCAGTATTGATGCACTGAAGCTAATCGGGATGTTTATTTCAAATCTGTGGCTGTGATCATTTTACTGGTAACTTAATTACCTAGCAACTTAAATAGCCATGACAGAAGCTAACATTTCTGTCATGACATCCTTTAAATAGTACCTGCATTACTACAATATATGCTAACCATTACAAAGCAACTTTAAGCTAGCACCGTAAAGGCGGTAAAACACGTAATAATATCTACAAATATATCTTACAGCTGTTATATCAGCACTCGTTGACTTCCGGTGATTTCAGCGAGAGTGGATTCTGGAGTCTTCCCATACTCCTGTTAGTGATCCTCCATCTGAATGGAGGATATTATGGGGACCATATCTATGGGGCTGATATCCGCTAAAAATGTCCATTGAATGGACTAAAAACACCTGAAGCAGGTGTTTCTGTAGCTAAACTGCAAAAAAGAAAAGAAAAAAAAAATAACTTACAATTAAAATAACTGGGGAATGTGAAGGTCAGTGTGGATAGACTCAGAAAAATGTTTCTGACTACTCAAAGTCTTT
>VUQG01023662.1:0-19671 GCA_015106755.1 Etia nguti
GAAATTCACAGAGAAGCCCCCGGATCCTCCCACTGACATGACCGCTGAGGCACCGTGCAAACCTCCACCTGCCCCACTCCTGCTTAAACAGGTGAAAATAGATTTAACAGCGACAGGACTCAGTGCTGCTGAGTCTTTGATTTTATTTATTTTCTGCCGTGATTTACTTGCATCTATTTGAAAGAGTGAGTGTAAACACAAAAAATTATTTTATTTTATATGCTGGATTATGCAGAAAATAGGTTTAAATGTTAAACAAATTTCTTCAAGTCAAAGACTGTTTTAAAGTTTTAAAAAGAGACTTTTTCATTTGATTACATTTTATATGATGGATTATGCATAAAAGTAGCATTGGGCTGAAAGGTCTATTGCTTTATTACCTATTTAGGTTGTCTATCATGTTTTTAAAAAGTAACTGAGTAACTAATTACTTTTGAAAATAAGTAATCAGTAAAGTAACAAGATTACTTTTTTGGAGAATAATCAGTAATTAGTTACTTATTACTTTTTTCAAGTAACTTGACCAACACTGGTAATAGTTCTCCAGGATTTCTGAAAGTATTTTAAAGTTTTTCTTTGGATGTTGGCTGTTTATTTTCAGGCCAGACCTTATACCTGACTGTATTCAGTGGAAAGTTTTATGTTAAGCTACTTAACACTGACCTTTGAGTCATTCAAGCATAAAAAGACACCTACCTCAAGGGATGAGTCAGTGTTATGTCTATGTATACAGCTTAGCAAAGAGACAAATTTAAAGTGAATCTTTGGGCATTTTATTTGGCATTCAAGCAGCCTGTTGTAAAACCATATAATTTGTTCCAATTTCTTTAGTTAAATCTATGAAAAATGCCAAAGATAACAGAGTTTAACAGATATAAAATAGTATTTTGCACCAATGAGGTGATTCCCAAAGAGCTATTAGTCAAAAACTTGGCACATCTTGGCATGGTGTGCAATATATCCTTAAAAAATCTGAGTAATCGGAACAAGTGTTATGGTATTTAGTTAAGAAATAGGAAAAAAAATCCAGCAAAGACCTGACACAGGACCTGAGGGATCCACCTGCCCCTTCAGTTGATCCATTTTTGTTCACTGAAGCCTCATCAGAAATGGTCTCTTTGGAAGATTTGCTATCATGAAGTCATTCTTAATGATGGAAAACAATGAGAAAAGGCTGAGGTGTGCCATACCTGGACTTAAAATCAGTGTCAACTGGTCTTATGGAGCGATACATCCAAATTTGACATTTTTGGTTCCAGTCATTATCAATATGTACGAAGGAGATGAGGAGACAAGAATAACAGTGAGTGTTTACAGCCATCTGTAAAACACAGTGGAGGCTGTGCCATAGTGTGTGGCTGCATTTCAGTCAGTGGTGTTGGGGATCTTGTCAAAACTGATGGAATTATGAACACAGACAAGCACAGTCAGATCTTGATCCATCATGCAAAACCATTGTGCCAAGCGGAAAGCCTTTGATTGACTGTCAGTGCAGCAAAAGCACACCTGGATAGAAAAACACAGAATCAAACACTATCAGTCATGGACTGCCCTCCCCAGATTCCGGACCTCAACAATATTAAAGCAGTGTGGAATGATCTGGAGATGGATGATCTGGAGAACAGAGCCAAAGGCAGTCAGCATCGAAAGACGAGCTGAATGTTCTTCAAGAAGCCTGGAGAACTAGTCATGAAGACTACCTCAATAAATTACAGGAAAGCTTGGCTTGCCTAAGAGAGTTCAGACTTTGTTGAATAATTAAAATGATCATTCATTTATTACCTTTATTTAAATATGTCATACCAAATATTGATTTTCAAGATTGTTAAAACTGTACAAATTTATTTTGCCATATATTGGGTCTCAATATATATTTGCATGTATCAATTTCCTATTTTCCTAGCAAAATGTAAAGAAATGAAGGTTGGCTCAAGACTTTTCCACAGCATTGTACATGTATATATGTATAGCATTGAGAACCTACTTGCACCTGTCACTGAACTGTCAAACAATAGCCCTTTTTCACTTCCGGGGTCAGCAACACCGGCCTGTTGTGCGACAGTGTGTTGGCTGTGAGATAAGACGTTGCAGTGACATGGGGCGGTCAAGAGCATATTTTTACCTCCCTGCAAAAATGTTTAAGGTACGCCGAGGTAACACTGCTGAAGACTAGACTATCTAGAATGGATGGTTAGCCAATGTTTCTGAAATGTCCATGCAGATACTTCTCTTGAAACAGGAAACTGAAATTAGTTCGAGTTTGACTTTACACCAACTCATATTTCAGCAAAACCTCTATTAGTATAATATTCGCAGTGACAGATATTGTTTAACAGAGAGTATTTCATGTTAATTAGCTGTCACTGTTCATATCTTATTCTATTTCTTGATCTCTGTAGAAGCAGCTGGGCTCTTGTTATGCAAGCAATTTTCATAAGAAGGTACCATGATGGTATAACTCCCAAATAAATTAAAGCATTCATGAAAATGTGAAAATGCCCAGCATTCACTTGCATTTGTTATTTATTGGTGTAAAACACTGTCCGAGTGAGCAAGCTTTAATAGCAAAGCTGTGTTTATTCCCTTGGACAGGCCTTGTCCCTTTTTGTTTGTGTTAGAAGAAAGATAATCTTAATGAGTTAAGTCTTAAGAGCGAAAACACTAAACAATGCGTCCAGTTTAATTCAGGTCATGTTTGCATTTTCATAAATGCTTTAATTTACTTGGGAATTATACCATCACTGCCCAAGCTAAATCATTCTTGGATCCTCAACATGCAGATAAGTGAAAATCAAAGCAGAAATCTTGTTTTTTCTAAAATGAGAACAATAACAGACTATACTCTTAAACAACTTTGCATCAATACAAAATCAAATTTGTATCCTATGTAATCATTAATCATAATATTTGTTCTCCTAATGGTTCTCTGCAACGAAAGCCTCTATCCATCATAGGGAAACAATGCCAGGGAGCAGCAATGGAAAAGACAGCTGATTTAAAGCATTCAGACCTCATTTGCATATTTTACTTCCTCCAGCCTCGGTTACTCTGTGACATGTCGTCGAGTTTGTCTCCTGTCTCATCACTCGTAAATTCCAAACGGATTACCCCCCTGTCTCTGACATGTTAGTAAGGAACGGCTTCGATTTTCAAAAATTAAATAAATAATAAGTTGCGGGGCGGCTTGTCAAGCTGCGATTGCTAATCTATGAGGGAGGATTTGAATAAGTCCTTGGTGGCTCTGCGCTCTCTCTCGTCTCTTCAATCTCGCTCTCATCCCTTGCGCAGCAACTGACTCAGAAGGAGGGCCCCTCTTCGAGAGCCCATCGCGCTAAGTGAGATTAATTTCGACATCATAAATAACTCAGAGTAGGTCGCTGCAGGGAGCTTGGAGACTGTGCCGAGTTAGAGAAACAAATGTATTAGACTGTGATTTACCATTCCAATCCATGCTCTTAATCCGGTCTTTGTTTCAGCAAAGCACTAAAAAGCCAAGATGGGACTTATCACAATGACATGCTGCATTGTCTCAAGTGCTCTCGTCTAGATGGCTCCTTCAGAAAAGACTGATAGTGTTTAATGAATGGATCTTATTTATAACCTGTCCACCATTTTGACACTCGCCATTATCCTTTTGTGTGGTGTAATTAAAAACAAGACACCACAGCCAATAGGAGCATGCTGTAAATTTTCCCTGCTGAAAGTGTCAGATGCATTGCTTGGTGTCTAACTGCAATTCAGCCTGTACAGTTGTGACAGTATAATCCTTCGTACAGTCTAACACTGAAGTGTAAATCCAAATGGTAGTGAATTTGTGCCACTATTTGTAACCCAGTAACGGTAGAGGTAACTACTTTGTAACAGTTTTTATTCATTTGCATAATGATGGATCCAGTATTGACCTTTTAGCTTTGCTATCTAGGTCTTTAGCTTGCTACAGGCTTTTTACCAGCAACTTGTTTTTTCTTTATCTCTTTAACATTTGTGTGAGATAGGAAGTACAAAGTTTCCTCCAAACAGCTGCCACTAGTTGTTCTACTGTATGTTCATTTTATTCAGTTAGCAGTGGGAGACACTGCAGGTCTCCTCTGACCTAAAAAAAACGTGCAAATATAAAGTCTCGATGCACGCTCAATCATCCAGGTAAGGAAATCTGAAGAAGTCGCCTGGATGATGTTCTCCCACTGAAAACGCTACGTCTGGACGAACAGAATCAACTTTTTTGGGAGCAAATATAAAGATTTTTTTAAAATCATTTATTAATTTTTTTATTTGTTTAAAAAACACCCTGCGTGACCTACTTAAGGGCAGTGTTCATAGTTAATGCTGAAGGTCAGCTGTCGGCTTCCTCTTTGGTTTCGTTCCCAGCCAGAGTTCTGATGGCTTGGAACATAAATTAATAAACCATCTTAAGACCGACAGGGGCATATGACAGAATCACTTCTCACATACTGAAGCTGCCCATAAATTTACAATACATTGTATATTTACATGAGCCGCTGCCAAGTGCACCTCTGCATGTGAGTGCATCCACTCTGCTCATTCCTTTGCAAATCCCCCCACCGCCAACATCCTCGCTTGTACACCAAAAGAACAATCGTAAAGCACAAATAAACACAGTCAAATTCATTACAACACCAGATTTCAGAATAAATGAATATATGATTTCCTGGGCAGAAGAGAAGAAAGAAACTGCGTACGACGAAAGCAATCTAAACAGGATTGACCTTAACTCAAACAAGCCTCCTCGGCTCCTCGCTGCGGCTGAATTTGCGTGTGTTGGTCTGTATTTATTTGAGGGTGTCAGGGCCTGTTCCGCCTTGTTTTCTGTTAAGAGGATGAAAATGAACAGCCAAATAGTGCTCCATTTATAAGCCTGTTTATACATGCTAATACCAGAGGCTGTTTTGCACCCACAGCAGCAATGCTGGATGTGACTCAATCAACAGTGCACACACACACACCTTCATAACCAAATATGAAAGTGCATTTAAAGATACAGCAAAATGTTTAATTGTGACCATGACTGGAAAATATGATTTTTTGACAGTGGGACTCCCATGGATCTGCTGCAGTGACTTTGTGAATTTGAGCAGCTCTCGTCAGTGATTGCTGAATTTATATGATAATCCATCTTAAGCAAAATTTAAATGGTGTACAGTAAATTTATCAAATGATAAAACACAAACTGAGAGGAATGTTTTGCCTTTCATGAAGTCATAAAACTTGTGTGGACAGGGGCGATAGTAGATTGTGAATATTGTAACAGTTGTTGTATGTAATTAGTTCATTAGTTGCTGTTTTGACAGGTCACGGCTACAACTATCTTTGGAGTTTGCTCCAACCTCCAGTGTCGGTCCAAACTGTTACTATTAAAAACTATTCTGTGTCACAACACCAGAAAGAAAAGTGTTAAGGCACAGGAATATATCTGCATAATTCAGAGCATAATCTCCCTAGAATGTGGTCAAACTTAATCTCTTCTTGACCAGTCAAGCACCATTTCTGTCTGACATTATTGACATGGACAGCACTGATGTGCTTTGGGCATGTTATGTCTCAGTGGGGAAAAAAAGAAAGAAAAAACTGCCTGGCTTCCTCCTCTGCACTCACTCTGAGGGTATTCAACACCTCCTGACAAGAAGAAAACAACGAAAAGCAGCGACAAAGTCAATATTCCTACACCTGCAGTGGACCCCTCCAGGACAGTGAAAGTGACAAACAAATATAGAAAAGGTTAGGAAAGGAAAACAGAGTTTTTGCATTTCTTGACTTTTATTTCCTTGTTGTTGTTGTTGTTTTTAGCAGAGTAGATTATTGGCAGAGGATATTAAAAGCCCTACCTTGGCAATATACTCTAAGTCACAAGATTCCAATTGGCATAGCACATTTTTGGGGAGGATTCTGCTATCACAGCTCAGCATGGGGCAACCAAGCAATCACACTTTTAAACATGTAGACGACTCTAACTACGGATTTTACTTCTATAAATGTTATGAATATTTGAGTATAGTTTTGGTGTTTAAGCAGATGTCAGCATTGAAGAAAAATGGCATTTTTCTTGTAGCCAATAAGAATTCTATTTAATCCACATAATTGCTGTGAACTATTTGAGAACCAAGGCCAGCTGCATGTTGAGTCTATATAACTGCTAGATATAAGTCAACATTAGCTGAACTCTCAACTGTAACTTTGAGAACAAACTCGGTGTATCTGTACCTTTGCGTTCACATTCACAGCAGAGAGGGAAAAGAGAAGAGAATGAGAAAATGAGAGATGCCTGTTGGCCAGTTCCATTTAAAAATGTTCAAACTTTTTAGATAATTTGTCTTAATTTTGAATACGGTAATATGCACTCCATAAATTTGTCATTCTAGGCATGTGAGGGGAAAAGTGCAGTGCAATGTTTTTGTTCTCCAAAGGAAGCTGCACTCTTAAAAAGGTTACAAACCACTGGCCTAAGGCCGAAATTATACCTACTTGCAAATGTGCACGAGGACAGCTGCGGACACCACAGATATTTAGTTTTTGTAGCTTGCATGGAGTCCACTTGAAGGACGTATTCCTAGTCACTGTCCCCGAAAATTCTTCTTGTACTGTCGCAGGAAATTGTAGAGCATGCACACATCCACACAGAACTTTGTGTTCACCCTTTGATGATGAAATTCACGCCATTCTGGCGCAAATCAACCGTTGTGTACCGCTACATGTGCCAAAACTCCTTGGTGCAATTTTACAATAATAAGGTTTCTTTGGAGTTGAGACATGGAAATTATTTGTATTTTTATTGCAAAAAAGGACAAGAGCGCAATGGTAAAGTGCCAGCTGTGTTCAGGAAAGAAAAAAACGCATTATACTGCAAATACAACATCAGCACAGACAGCATGCTCACGCAAAGCTAGTCCAGAACCCAGAGTGATGATAAAGTTGAGTGCATACTGACCTTAGCCTAGCAGCCTGAGCGTCCATCTGCAACAGGTGACAAACGCAGTGACGAGAAATCAGTTGTCTTGATCAAAGCAACAGTGCAATTCTTTCTGCAGGGAAATGAATGAATAACACTAAAAATGCCAACAGAAATATGCTAAATTCTGAAATGTGTATTTAACCCCTATATGCTCACAGCAGCCCATATAATACAATATATATTTGGAGTAAAAGATAGTAATCATCACCAAAATACAAGCCCAATTCTGTCTATTCCCTTCACACTCTGTCCCACATTATTTCACACTCTTCTAAGCAGCAAAGTGCATCAAAATAACAGCTTGCCCAAATGGAGAATAAATGCAGATGGATGGATGAGGCCAAATATACAATACTTCCAAATCATGCATGTTGTCATTGTTTCTGTCATCCTTCTTGATTTGCTGCCGTCTTTCATTTGTATACAGTCACTGCATTCTGTTTGCAGTTGGCTGCTACTGTCCCTCTGGCAAAAACGGAGAGTCAGATAAACAGTTAGACAGACAGAGGTTTGAAGGAGTGACAGCTTAGCAGTTGCCTCTTGCACCCATACAGATTTGTCATTTGTGCAGTCACTCAGGATATTTCACAGCTGTGTTTACCTTGGACCCTGCCGTGAGTATTTGGTGGCATGGTCAGGGACTGCGTGTGTGATTGCCCATTCACAGACACACTACCTCTCCATCCTCTTATGTACAACCCACCCCAGTTTTTAATACTTGCTCTGACTCTGTCACATTGATCCACAATCTAAAGCCAAAGGTTTTTCACAGGGGATTTAACCATAATATAGCTGTCAGCTCCCCAATTAGATCGTTTCCGTGTGAAGTCATCACTAGCGGCTTCGGCTTACTGTAACTCTGGGAACTCTTCCAGCATTTCTGTGGATGGAAAGATCGACAGGGTCTGAACAGTCCTGCTGGCGTTGGAAAGGCTGGCTTTGTCTACTCAGTCTGGCCCATACATTCACAGAGCATATATAGGAAAGTACTAACCACAAATGCCTTGGCTTATGGAACCGTGCCTGAAGAAGGTTCAGAGATGTAGCTAGAACAAAGTAAAAGAGACCTTAAGTACTTTCTTTGAGCTCCCTAAAATTGACCTGCTGTAACTTCACACCTAGGCATTGCCCAGCACAACCACACCCAACCCCCAACAAATGCAAGCCACGTCCTCAAGTGTCATTACGATCATTTGTTGAAAAAAGAGGCAATGCTGCTTGTCGTTATATTGTTCCTTTCCTTTTTCCCTCCTGACATTTTCATAGTACATTAGCTCAGTAAAGTACTGTGCTTTTCTTTATTTCAGTGGAGCTATTTTCATTTATACTATATATATACTATACTATATACTATTCTTGTTCTCTCACTCGCTCTCTCTTATTTTGTCCGATGGTCAACTATTAAAATTAAATATTGTGCAGATTTACCCCAATTCTGTTACCTTAACCTATGGAGAGGACTCCTGGGCTTTCCTGGGCTGATGAATATAAATAACTGTATACTTGTATATAATACATATCATGAAATTATATATTGATCCAGTTTTGCGCACTAAAATAATCTACCATTGTCAGTGTTTTACCTGCACACATGCACAGCATTCTAGGATAGGTTTTGTAGCAAGACAATGGATCGAGGAAACAGTTGCCTGGTGTGCTTTTGCTCTCCTGTCAATTCATGCTCATCTAACAAGTCTACCCTGTAAATGCTTATGTGCATTACTCTGTGTCCAGATTTGACAAACAGTAATCCCATATGTATATTAGATCTTGGCAAACCCTATCCTGTGTAGCGCAACACCAAATTACTCCATATTTAACTCCACCACACAGTAGGGGCTTAAAAAGGTAACAGAAAATGGTGTGTCCCCTCACATGGAGACAGAAAGTGGTTTCAGCTCTGGCTCTGGGGGCATTGAGGTGTTCTGCTCCAGGTCCTAATGAAGTGAGGTAGAGAGGATCAAAGTTCATCCAGTCAGGACATATGTTGCACGATATTGCCCATTGCATTACGGTTCACATGTTTTATTCACGCTTAGCTGCTTGTTAACTATGTCAATTCTGTTTCAGTTCACATGTAAGGGCAAAGCATGCACATATGGATTCACTTTTACATGCTAATGAGGTCATGTAAAAAAAAAGATAAAAGGACAGTGCGTGTTAGTGTAGTTCATTAGGACAACTTAGTATTCAGTAGGTGAAGGAGCTGCAGTGAGCCAGTGATGGTAAAGATGCATGATCCACTTATGCACACGCGTCACATGAAGTACCACTGCAGCTTAAGTATGTAGGTCTAAGGGGTCATATGTTCATGCATGCACACAAGCTCATATTGGGAATGCCCCTCCACAACAAATTACCCACTAATACATGCAAGATATTGTTGGACATATATTGGAAACTTAAATTGTAACGGATGCATAATTGTTTATTAAACACACAGAAGTGCAAATTAATTCAGTGTTTTTCAAATTCAGATAGATTTCATTGCTTTGGCTTAAACAACTGTGTATAAAAAATCCAGCTCTTGGTGTGTAAGTCTAAGATACATGTTCATGGATGTTTGCTGCTTCTAGGAAAGACAGACCTTTTGCTTTTGTGTTCCATATTTTGCCTCACCTCTCAGGTGACTTTGTTTAAAATTAGCATTTTCTTAGGGTCTGTTGTTGTTTTTCTTCGGCCGTAAATGTATCTTGACCCCCTCTCCTTGGATAAAAAGATCCCTTATCGCACTGGAGCAACATGGTTAAATAAAGGTTAAATTAAAACAAGACAAATAGCCTTATTCGCCATCAAATAGCTTCCAAGCACCTCAGACACAGATCTGCATCATCCCTTACCATCTGTTGTACACATACCTAAAAAAGTCCCTATCAAAATCATCCTCTAAGGATCAAATCAGAAACCGTCTCAAGATGCAAACAGCGAAGGGGATCATGTCTCCAACAGCCTGTCAGCTCTGCTCACGTCTTTATCTTTCCTCTGTTTCTTTCTGCAGAGAAGACAAGTGGGAGAGGGCCCTGCCTGTGGCATACGGAAGAAGGAAACGTCCATTCTAATATCCTGTCTGGGGCGTATACTCTCTGTCAGCCTCACATCTATCAGTCCATCTAGCTGGATCCGGTGTAGGGAGGACACAGCCGCACAGATATCTGATGTTCTCCTTTTTTCATCTTTTTTTTCTTTAACATTCAGTCGCAAGGACATGCAGCAGATTACTGGGGAGAGGAAACACACACACTAAAAGCTTGATGAGGCACGTGTGGGAATAAAATCATTGCAAGTGCTTAAGAAAACAAAGCTATAGTTCCTCAAATGTCATCTAGTGACATTACACCGTTATTAGTGCACCTCACCATCAAAATCACTTTTCAGCCTTTGGTTTACATTAGAATTTGTATAAATGTGAAGTTTATATCAAAGAAAGCCTTAATCAACCTTGGTAAGCACTTCTGAAAAAAAAATTGAATTTAACTGAAATTTAAATTCTTAACACTGATGATTTTAATAGTGTTATCTAAGGAGGGAAGTGAAAATCTCAAAAATTAGTATTTTTTGGAACAAAGAAAATGTCAGCTTTCTGAAAACGTATGACTTTGACACCGCTGACACATGAATTCTCAGAATAGTGTTTGCAACTCAAGGTCTCAGCGATTTTAAAACCATTATTTACTTATTTTTTTCCCACAGTCCTACTGTTGGTGTACAGCAGTAACCGCTGAGGCAATATTGACTCAGAATACCAGAGAGCAAACAGTGTACCTCCCATTTAAACAGCCATTTTTGCCAAACCCCAACAAATTTTTACAAAAAGCCGTGTGTTAGTTTGACAGCTAACTTCATCAAAAAATGTATAATTTACTCCAAAAGAATGGACAGGAGTGTTTTCTGGGGTTTCACTTCATCATTTCTGGCAGTTTCAGTAAGCGGTATAGTCACATGTGTTGAGTTGGGGGTGGGGTGGGGTGATATGGGTAACGAAGGAAGTAAGGAAAGGAAACAGAGAGAGAAAAAGAAACCAAACGACAGCTCCACATCTGCCAGAGCCTCATTCATGGCACCTCTCCATTTCGCCTCGCATGACCTTCTCTTAAAGTACAGGCTGTGAGGTTTTTCCCAGTTTAAAAATAGTCACTGCTAAATTCTACACTTCACTGAATTATTTTGACAGCGAGGGAGGGTTTTTTTTCTTTCTTTCCTGCAAACACTGCCACCTCTACCTCACCCTTCATTGCATATTGTACCGAGAGAATGCCAGAAATATGCCCAAAGGTGCGTACCCATCACCTAACATGTTTACCCTTACCACGCATGTGAGCTTTCAGTTTGTTTGTGGCTATACAAAGCTCCCACCGTGCAGCAGAGGTGTGCAAATTCCTCTATTTGAGATCTATTGTTGCACTAAAAAGCACTAAATTGCACTAAAATGCAATGTGAATGGAACGGGCTGAATTCTCTCAGACAAGGTGTGAAATTAATGTTTCCACGAACAGTTTTTCGTGTCGAGCTCTAGCATTGTTAAGGACCAGCTGGAAACTGGGTGTAGTGGTGTGAAAAAAGCAAAATGCAACAGAAGGTTAGTAGTTGCAGTTATAGTTGAAGAGTTAAGCTTTTGTCTCTTTTGGAACGACAAAAGAAAATGAAATCAATCTGTGGGAAAGTTTCCCTTATATCTGGAGGATACAGGGTACATGAAGGATATAGGTTTACATTTCCTCTAAAAGAGGAGAAAAGACAGAGGAATTGTCCAGGGGGGAACGAAACACACTATTTATAACACTGATAACATTATTTATCAGTTATCAGATAACAGTCTTTTTTTCTTCTGTAAAATATCCATTATGGGCTAGTACAAAGACTGAATTTTTTGTGGTGAAACTAATTATACCTTACACAAACACACCATGTTGTGATCTCAGGCACCAACTACACAGCCCCTCATCTGGCCTGTGCACACACGGGCAGGTTGATAACAACAGCAGACCCATGAGGAAAAAAATAGGAGAATTAGGCAGTTTTATTTTAACTCAAAAGTCTGAAAAAACCAAGTACGCTGGGATCCCACCAATGTTTTTCAAGTTTAGAAGTGTTGTTGCTATTTTGCTAACTAATCTTAGGATAATAATGCGTGTTCGTCTAGTTTTCAGCCATCTTCGGTCACACTGTTTGCATGTGCCTGAAAATACAATTATGTGATGCTTTTTAAATTTGCTTAAATTTTTGAACATGAACTGTTGAAAGGTTTGAAAATCAGTAAATGTTATTTAAAATATCATAGAGAGCATTAGGTGGCATATTTAAAGAGGTTACATCCCCGAACAAAAGAGAAGTAGCCTGGTGTTAGGACAGCCAGGCTACAGGCTACGCAATTTACTATTACTGTCAACACAGATATATGTCAGATATGCGTTGATCCGTAATATTAAATAAGAATGTAGAAAATAATTTTTTTGAAAATGATCCAGATTGCTTTTCATTGTAGTCTATTTTTCATTGAAACCTGACTATTGTGTCTACACACAAAGCTATTGTGGAGGAAAAAAGTGAAAATTAGTGGTTTAAAATTCACCAGAAAGAAGAAAATGAAAAATGAATGAATTTCCTGGGGTATATTTTTAACCTTTTTGCTAATTCAACACAATATTTTTATGACTCATAAAAAATTCCTACAATAATGGTTACGAGATAGAATGAAGATCTGGCCATTTTCAATCAGGATGAATCAGTAAATCAACGTTTTTATCTAAAATTTTTCTGCTATTCCAGGTGTTGATTTTTTTCCCCTTTGATTGTGTACTGGTAAAACATTTTGCCAGTCAAAATAATAACATGAACGTGACTAACAGCCATTTTTGAATCAAATTTTGGACTGCACCTTACCTGATTTTACATATTACAGCTGGATTACTTAAAAGATATTTGTGGCAGACCTCTTGGATTTTCTGTTACTCTCTTCTTGCTTCCTTTGTTATTATAGCTTCTACAAATGTAAGTTATGACAAAATGTTGGCATAATGGCATCTATCTCAAATGAAGGTTCGAGGGTGTATTTATTGTTACATAACAATGCCGACAAATTCCAATTTAGGCATTCAAGTACAAGTTGCACGCTTTTCTGGGCTTCACAGCGATTATGAAATATCACATGTCAGTTCCCTCTGAGGGGGAATAATCGGAAGATGTAAATGTACACAGTGTGTGCGCTCACTACTGTATACACACTGTATGTGGCCGTCTGCCCCCTGGTTTTTGCTATTGAGGGTGTCACTGCTGATGTTATTTTGAGGATGAAGAATGGGGAAGATGGTGGGCGTGGGACAAGGGATTCTGCATGGGTCCCCGAGTACAAAAAACAAAACAAAAAGAGAGCCCCAATCACCAGCATGGGGTGCAAAGTGCAGCTGCCCTGCTAATGAGATTTTAAAATGGGCCATAATGCCCCCTTAAACTGCCCCTACATCGAGAATTATATGCTTCATGTGTTGATTTATTCAAAGGGAGAAGGGAATTTGCCGCATGTATGCATGCATCTGTGTATGTGTCTGTGTATCTATATGTGTGTGTGTGTTATTAGATACAATAGCCTGGAGCTAGGTCGACTGTCAGCAAGCTGTGTTTTTATAGGACAAATGGCCTGTACATTCTTTTCATGGCTGATAGTTACAATAAAATAAAAATCATAGTAAAAAAATCGTACATGATTTAAAGCAAACAAACTCTCAGAATCAAATAAAAGAATACAGCCAAGCGTGTTTGATGTATTTGATATCTCACTATCTAACTCACTCCTGCTCTTTATTTGGCTTAATGAATCATTTTCACTCTATTTCCAAAGAGTGGCCACCTCAGATTGTAACGCAACACGGTGAATAATAATCGAGACATTAAACGAAGCCATCAACATAATAATCAGCATAAAATGCAAACATATCGCTGTTTCATTCATGCAGAACATGCAGTTGATTCTTCCGTATTCCCAGTAACGCTCTATTCCCAAACCTCGCTTACTTGGTTCATTGCTTTTGCAAGTGAGCTGTACACAGCGCTAATTGCCAAGATATTGGCTTTTATATATTGACTGTGTACTTATTGAGGAAAGAACAAACCCAAATTAGAATAAATGGGTAAATTATGTTGTTGTTTGAAGCAGAAGGGAAAAAATTGAGGGAAAGAGACAGAATAAAGAGAGCAAAAAAAAAAAGAAAAAGAAAAAAGGCATTGATCTCTTGATTGGGCTTCCTTGTTAGCAAGCTGAGAGGATGTGATTATTTGGGGATTGAACAAGGACAGGCAGCTGAGAGAGGAGAGAGAGTGAGCTGAGGAAAGAAAGAAAGTAAATTTGTGTGCGTGCTTGTGTTTGTGTATGTACCAGTGATAAGATCCACTTGCTCGTATTCAGAGGGACAACCAGCTGTGAGGATGAGTATAAGGGTCTGCATTTGTGTGTTTTTTCAGTTTGAGTGTATCAACTCACGTATGGCTCTGTTTGTGCATGTACACGTCCGCTGAGTGTACGGTCTGTGTGTGAAGCCCAGTGCATCAGTAGCTGAATCAGAAAAGAAATGGCTGTTTCTGGCTACTAAAACGGGACTCTTGTCTTTTTCCCAAACACGCTCACACTTTAATAGAGACGGAGAGTTACGGGTCGGTATGAAGCCATCTTTTGTATGAGCTATGTATGCTCTTTGTGCAGGAAAATTGAAAAACATTAGCATGATAAAGGCTGGCTAGGGCTGCCTCCCTGATCATGTGACACATTACTGAAAAAGCGCATAGATAGAAAATGACAGCCAGCTCATTCACGCACACAGAAACCAATGGGTGTGCCAACAAGGTCTGGGAGAGGCAGCATTCAAGGCATTTAGTGCACAAGCAGCATCAGTTCAGCATAAAAAAAAAGAACAACACTTGCTACTTGTCATTTCTAGGGGGGGTTGCTCTAAATACACAAACTACTATATACTGTGTGTTCTTTTCTTTGATCTCTCCTGTCTTTCTGTAATTTGTGTGTGTGTGTATGTGTGGTTTCTATGTGTATGTATGTGTGGGTGGGGGAGAATGCAGGCATCTGTGGGCCTCCCTAATTAAAGAGTGCGGCTGGGCCAAGCTCTTGTTTTTAAGATCCCATTTCAAAGCAGGAAACATAGAGGGCTTATTTTTGGGCTGGGAACGTGTTGGTTTATCCACAAACCCCACTTGCCCGACGACTGACAAAATCGGTCCACGAGGATGCATCGGGAGTGATTTGTACGCAAGAACTGTGTTGTTAAACGGCGAAAGACAGACAAAGGCCATGTTCTCATCTGTCGTTGTGTGACTCTCTAAATGCTGACGATAAGTGATTTGGTATGGTGGTTGTGCGAGGCTTTATTTAATGAAGTGATGACTGAAGGGTGAAAAATGCCACGCTGAGCCCAACACCTCCCCCTTGTGGAGTAGCAATGAAGTCCATCTCATTAATACATTCAAATGAGGCCTGTTTCAAAATCAGGTCAACTGGGATGGGATTTGAAGTAATTTGTTGAAACCTTTACATTTTCAATTTGAAGATATATCTTTGCTTGTGTCAATGCTTCAATAAAATACTCCATCTGTGGACTACAGGACTGCATGTAGGAGTGGAAAATGTACACAAATTACCTTTTTTTATAACAAGCATCGCTGAAGCGCTATCACCCCTCTTTGTTTCCTTTGACATCAAAGCCAGCTTTCCATGTTGGTGCTCATCCTCATTAGCGAGCACAAAAGGATGATTACATCAGATGTCTGTGCAGCCATAAAGGAAAATTTGTACAGCCAATAGTTTCACCTTACATCTTTATTCAACAAAAAAAAGACTGTGGGTGTGTGTACAACAGCCTGTAATCTACATAAATTTTATGACAATAGCGCACCCTGATTTTTTTTTTCTCCTTCCCAACACAACAAACGTTTGCATAACAGCTACGGTGTTACGTAGAAACAAGCTGAAGTATATGTCAGCAGGACACTGAAATCATGCTGACTTGCAACCAGCTCTGAGATAACGCCTTATATAATTTTTATTTTCTTAAAGAGAAAATACTGTATTTATTTATTTATGGGAAGCAACTTTAGATCATCTGAATATTGATATTTTTTTCAGGTTACTATCCACTACGAAGCAATGGGAAAAAAGACCCCCCCAAAAAATAAAAAATAACAATAGTGTTCAATGAGCTCCGACTTAAAGGGTGTTTCCTTTGGCCTGGTATTTGTTACTAAAAAGGGAGATGCTGTCCTCTAGTGACAAATTATGTTATAGCACCCTGACAACCTCTAAAAATTCAAGTTCCAGTGGGAATAAATCCAGTTTGTGAAAAGACTGCAAGGTATAAGGATGAATTTAAAAACATTAATATTATACATGATGCGCCAAAAAATAAAAAAAGTAATCACTTTTTTAAAATGTATTTTTTAAATTACCAAATACTACTACTAGCTACTTAGTTACACCTTACTGGTGTGGCGGACCACCAGGGCACTCCACTCACACCCAGCGAGAAACACTTTGTTTTGGACTTCGGCGGTTGTAGGGAGACTGTATGTGTGGACAGACTTAAACCGGGCCATGTTCTGGCGGACGACAACGTAGCACCGGCCCAGGCCCCCCGCCGCGGCCAACCACCTTTCGCAGGATTAATGGACTCTGTTTTTCCCTCTAGCAGCACCTCTTGACCGCCAGAGCTCGAGTTTTCTTCAGCCTTTCCTGGCTGCCCACACCGGCCTCATACTCAGGCTAGGACTCCCTCTACCATTTCTCCACCTCCCAGGTTCAGCCGTTCTGGCTGTTTACTAAAGCCCAGGGTCCTGGACTAGTAAGAGACCCGGCTGGGTGTTCGGAGGAGGAGTAACTCTTCTGGGTTTTGCCGCCTTGTGAAAGCAGTTGAGTGAAGCTGAGATTAAAGTTGGAGTAAAATGTGATAAGCTCTCCTGTCGTCCTTACGTACCTCCACATTAGTATCAGGTTGGATATACTTTTGCCTTCTGATCTGGTTCCTTGTGGCATAGAAAACGTTCAACAGGATGCTCGAAATATGCCTCAGCATTCCTGAAAACAACAGCACATGATACCAATCTCCCACATCACTATATCCCAAAGGTGCTCTCATGGATTGAGATTTTGTGACTGCAGAAACCATTACAATGAAATACAAGGAACTCATTGTCATGTTTAAGAAACCAACTGGAGATTATTTGACCTTTGGTCCATTATCCTATTTGAAGCAGTCGTCAGAAGATGTAGTGCACATTGATCATAAATAGATGGACATGGTCAGTGATGGTCAGAGTAGGCAAAAGCACAGACATTCTGTACTTAAGTAGAAGTACAGATACTAGTGTTGAAAAATACTCCAGTAAAAGTTGAAATACCGTTTCAAATTCTTTAAAAGTACAAGTAAAAAAGTAACAGCTCTGAAATGTACTCAAAGTAAGAAAGTAAAAAGTTGCACTTTGGAGGATGTTTCTACAACCTATTTTTGTGCAAAGCTAACTGAAACTTGTGCTGTATTAATGTAATAATAAAATCAGTATAAATCCATTTTAATGGCTCAGCGTAGGGGAAAACAAGCACAACTCACAATAATTTCTACTGAGAGCTCCAGCAGATTTTCTATATGTACAGGCTGTGATCAACTGACCTGCTGCTCTTTGCAGATATATACACCTGAAATCAAGCAGATGTAAGCAGATGTT
This sequence comes from Etia nguti, assembly GCA_015106755.1. Classification (NCBI taxonomy): domain Eukaryota; kingdom Metazoa; phylum Chordata; class Actinopteri; order Cichliformes; family Cichlidae; genus Etia; species Etia nguti. The sequence continues at coordinate 17,684 of VUQG01023662.1, forward strand.
TCATGAGTTGTCCTGGCTGAGTTCCATCATCTTCATTGACAGTATTCTGTTTATACTAACTTTATACTAGACAGCCACTGTGCACCAGTCACACACTGTTCTCTACTTTATATCCATCACAGTACAGAAATCTAACCTACACTAACCTGCAGAATATTTTCATCCAACCTTTAAATAAAACAGTTAGTCTACCTTAGTTTGTTTTTATAGCTCATATGAAAAAAAACATTCACATGTATAGACCCAATATCTGATTTAGAATAGAATAGCCTTTATTGTCATTGTACATGTACAACAAAATTATGGAAATTATTATTTAAAAACACGAGGACTTACATGTAAATATCTAGTTTATCAAATACCACTGAGCTGTCCTTACCTTTAAATACAACTTATCTTCTTCCTCTTCTGTCCTGTCTTTCTTATCTTTCTCCATCTCTGATTGAAGTTAGCACTTCTTTCTTTTCTCTCCCTGTGAAATAGGCAGCTGGACGTTTAGCTAGCAACACACTGTGAGACAAACTGCACACAAACAGTTTGTGTGTTTGCTGATGTTTGTTGAACTGATAGAAACGTTACATTTGAAATGACCTGCCACTTAAAAAACGTCACTCCTTTTATGTTTGCTCCTCTTTTTTAGTGCTAGCTAGATGCTGAAGTACCGCGACTTACAGACACCTGCAGTCGTTCTGGTGTTGTGCCAGAAAAAAAACGAAAAAAAAAACACAACCCACTTTAACCCCTGACTAAGGTGACCTCTTTTTATGTGACATCACCTGGTGATTAATAAACGAATAGGATTGCATTTCATGTTTGAGTTTGAATAGAAAACTACTATATAAAAACCAACCCATTTACCATCTGAATGTCAAAAGCGGTGTGGTCTTCTGCTGCTTCAAGGTTTGGCGTGTTGTGCTTTTGAGATGTCTTCTGCATACTTTGGTTGTAAAGACTGTTTATTTGAGCAACACTTGCCTTCCTAACATTAAAAAGGATTTAAACAACTCAATTTTTACATATACCACATTCAAACACAGCAGATGACAGGAATCCATGCTTAGTAGTGATGCTATGTCTAAAACTGAAGCCCCAGGCCTGTTTGACCAAAGGGGGCGTGTCCAAACAAAGCCCGTGTTGAGGCCCGTATCGTTCTTCGGAATATTACGAGACCAAAGAAAAATGAGGTCCAATTTTTCTGAAATGACCAGACTATCTCACTATGTGATTTGAGGCGAAAAGGCAAAAGATTTTAGCAGTTAGGAAGCATTTTGACACGATAGCTCCCAATAATAACATACATCTCAAATCAGTCTCAGAGAAGATGGTTAGTTAGAGGTAGGGCAGGGCAATATGGCCAAAAATATTTATCACGATACATATTTGAAAATTTGCGATAACGATATAACTGACGATATAATTGACGCGAGACAAAATACTTTACAACTCCACAACTTTTTTTTTGTGCAAAAAAAACCCCATCAATGTATTTTCACTTAAACAAGCAGCTGTTTTTTATGTGCATTAAAGCTATATAAAAATGTAACAGTGCAACTGCAAATTCCTTGCCGACAGTTTAACCAAAAGGCATTTCCAGTGGAAATGGGCCGACATATTCTGAGCATAACCATGTATGATATCCACAAAACTTAAAAAGAGGTTATACACACACAGTACGGTAATATTATGTTGAAGCGCAGTATGTATTACTCCGCAAGGCTCCTGACTATGGTAGCCGTAATGCTCCGACAATCCATCAAGCGGTGCGGGTTCGTAGCTTACCAAAGTCGTATTAAAACTATTGCTGTCAGCGTTAATCTCGTTAAAATGACGTTAATGCATAACCGCGTTAACGCGGCAAATCTCCGTTACCGAGCTAATGCGTTGACGCCGTGCAGCCCCAGGTTTTTCGGCCTGCTTGCATGTTCTACCAAAAATTGTGCTTTGGTGGGTATCTGATGGACGAAAACCAAACCAGTTCCACACCACTG